>JAVJIF010004541.1:0-251104 GCA_038442645.1 Agave tequilana
TCATGTCGGACTTCGTACTCCCCGTGAACCTGATTAATGATGAGTTTTGAATCACCGTATGCTTCAATATTTTTGACTCCAATCTATTCAGCAAGTTGCATCGCGATCAAGAGAGCGTTGTATTCTAAGACATTATTGGAACACGTCTCAGTTACGATAATGCACGAGAGATTACATGGTTATGTGGGGAGATAAGCACTACCCCCACATATGTGATGATATTTCCCTCAGGTTCGTCCTTGATTCTTCGTCAAAGAATAATCGCCACACTTGTTCTTCTGAGGAGACATTTGAAAAACACCTAGAGGGGGGTGAATAGGTGTAAGTGCTAATCTAATGAACTAAGTGCGCTAAATGCGGAAGCTAATGCAAATTTTGCAAACACACTTAGTACAATCAACAAGTGCAGTCGAATTCCCCGTGAAGGGCTCTGGACTAACTCCTCTTGATTCCCCTTGAATGGGTTGAGGTGCTATGTGAAGCTCTTGTTGATTAAGTATAAGTGAGGCACACACAAGCAAGCCAAGCATATAAGTATGAACAATATAAATGATGCAAGGCAACACAAGCAAATAGATATGATGTGGCAATATAAATTATGCTCAACACAAGCAAATATGATATGATGATATGAATGATAATGCTTTGCACAAATGTAAAGAGAGAGAGAGTTGAGAGACAAGTGGATCAAACGCAAAGGTCAAGATATGTTTCGAGGTTCGAGCACCTTGCTCTACATCCCCGCCTACACCACCGTGTAGGATTTCCAATCCACTATAACGTCTACCGAGGACTCCCACCAAGGGAACCTTCACTGAGAAGGATTTGTTACAACACAAGGAGTACCAAACTCCTCTCTCAATACAAACACCACCTCACAACCGAGGGTAGGCCCTTAGCCAAACAACAACCAACGCCTCTACCGAAGAGGGTTACAACAAAACTCCACCTCTCACTAGAGGGAGTAAACCAATCACCCGATCACCTCTACCTAAGAGGGATACAATAAGAATAAGGGTGTACAACTAGTGGTTTCTTTCAACCACAAACAATCTCTCTTCTTTTCTCTTTTTCCACAAAACAAATGATCCTAAATAGATTAGGATAGAAGATAGCTCAAGTGTGGAAACAAGGTGTTTTTGGAAACAAGCAACAAAGAAAAACTACTAGGGAAATCTCTTGTAAATGATAGAAAATGAAAATCAATACAATCTCCCAAAACCCTAGTTTTCTTTGATTTTCAAAAACCCAAAACAATAAAGATGAGAAGTTTAAAGCCCAAAAACTCTTTTTAAACTTGTTTTAAACTCAGGAAAACTGAGAATTTTTCTCTTGCAAAAACCTTGGCCAAAATCCCAAAGAATTGTTGGCCCAAAGGCCTTCCACTCTAGTTTGATGATGATTAACTCATGTAGTTATGTGTACTAATTATCTTGTGATATTTAAGTTTCAGATCATTAATCAAGATATTAGTTGGTGAAAGCTTCCACACATCTTTCATTTGTTGATTCAAGAGCCCGAACATCAAAGATCATACATTGCACTTGCTCGGTGAATCAAGAGTGTTTGGATCGAGCCGACTTGGAGATTGCGCTCTAGCTTGGAGATTGCGCTCTACAAGAAGACTTAGGTATCCATAGTTTTAGTTTTGAGTTTAGATCCTAATTGTAAAGATTAGAATAGTATGATAAGCTCAAGTTCACAACACACACCTTTCATGTTTTGATTTTCGGTTTTAGGTTTAACCGATCTTGGTTTTCATGAATAGATTTTTATCAAAACAAGTTTACATGGTTTATGTATATTAGATTTGTTCTATATACATGCATGCTTCAATTGTTTAGACAAACTTTGTTTGATAATCTATTCCATGTGTTTTATGTTTTGGTATTTACAACAAAACATATTTTTGGACTTAATGACAAAAATAATGATATATATATGTTTCTTGTATATTGAATTTCTATTCATATACAATATGCTTCAAAGTGTTTAAATATCATGTTTTTGTATCATGGATGAGTTTTAGACTATGTGTATTTTCTATTCAAAATACAAGGTTTTAGAAAATACGGTTTTTGGTTTTTGGCAAAATTTCTATGACACAAAAATAGTCTAATATGTTTGAAATTTGTGTTAGGATTTTTAACACAAGTTTGTATTTCAATATAAAATGATAAAACTATTTTTGTGGAATTTTAGAGATTTTGTGGATTTATTGGAATATTTTTTACCTCAGTTTTCTGACCCATTTGCTGCCTGCCAGGCTAGTTCGGTCGACCGCATGTAGCCGGTCGACCGTCACGGTCGACCGACGACGTGCACAAACCTGTGCACGTTTCTGGCACAGTCAGCGGTCGACCGGGACGGTCGACCGGAGCAGAATAATCTGCTCTCGGATTATTCGGTCGACCGGGCCGGTCGACCGCTTGTTGCCAACGGTCAAAAATTGACCGTTGGACGGTCGACCGGGCCGGTCGACCGGAAGGCTATTTCTGGCAAATTTCTGTCAACGGCTATTTTCTGATAATTGCCTATAAATACCCCATTTGCAAGAGTTTTCTCTAAGAATTTTTGTGCGAATTTTTCCATTCTCTCAGGTGTTTTTACAGCAATCAAAATAGGTTTTTGGATTCAAATTGAACAATCCTTTTGGTGTTTTCATTAGGGTTTGAAAAATCAAAGAAAAGGTTTTGGGAAAAGCTTTTGAATTGAACTTCTCTATCTTGGTTTCATTTATTTCCCAAAGATTTTCTTTGAGTTGCTGGTTTCAAATCCCTTGGTTTTCTCCACACTTGAGCTATAATCTACTATCTATATCTATAGGATATTTGTGTGGGAAAAGATATTGTTTGTGGTTGTTGTTTGAAACCACTTAGTTGTAAACCCATTTCTTGCTTTGTGCCATTTCCCTCATTGTGTTGAGGAGGTTGTGCAAATTGGGTTGTGAGGAGTTTTGTGTAAGCTTGGTGCTAATCCCTCAAGTTGTGAGGTGATTGTTTGTTGTATTGGAGGAGTGCTTCAAGAAGGAGGTTGAGAGTGTAAGAAGGGGAGTTGGAACTCCTTGTAATTGTGATTGCCCCAAATCCTCGGTGGAGGTTCCCTTAGTGGGAGTCCTTAGTGGACAAGCTAGTGGATTGGAAATCCTTCGTGTGTCGAAGGCGGGATGTAGAGCTGGGTGCTCGAACCTCGAAACATATCTCTTTGTTTGCGCTTGATCCATTGACTCTCTCTATCTCTCTCTTTACTTTGTGTCTTGCAACTATTCATATTGTGCATTCATATTGCTTGGCTTGGTTGTGTGCATCACTTGTTGATAGCACTTGAGTGTAATTTGCATAAGTTTTTAAATTCCGCATTTAGTTCATAGATTAGCATTGTCACCTATTCACCCCCCCTCTAGGTGACTTTTCAATTGGTATCAGAGCTAGCGCTCCTGATATTTAGGTTTAACCACCTAGGAGTGTGATCTTGGTTTGCTAATCTTCATTTGCATTTTCATTTGCACACATATAGTTGCACTCATGGATAGCCCTCCTATGTTTGACCATTTTAGACTTGATGCTTGGAAGTTGGACATGACTAGGCATATAAAAACACTAGGTCATCTAGCTTATCAAGCCATTACTATAGAAACCATCCCTAATAGTAGCAAGCATAAGAAGGCCAATGCACTTGTACTTAGGGCACTTAAAGCATCTTTAAATGAACATCTTTTACCTATTTTTGATCGATATGATTCCTCTTTTGCAGTTTGGAGCATATTGACTTCTCCCGAGCTACCCGTGATTATCAACAAGATGAGGAGATCTAAGAGAGACGTATCCGAAGAGCGTGGATTTATGGCATATGGGAATAACTCCCATGAGGTACAATCGGACTCTCAAATAGATGATAGCTCTAGTTCATATTGCCATGGTTGTTTGAAGTTCAAAATTTGAATGTTGACCTTGCTTCTAAACTTGAAAATTTTATGGAAAAACATGAGATTTTGAAAAAGAAACATTTTGACTTAAAGAAGAATTAAAGGATTTATGTTCAACTTTTGAATCAGTTTTGCAAGAGAAAGAAGAGATCACTAGTGAACGTGACTCACTACAATCTCAACTTGAACTTGCACTTAAAGAGATTGAAGAGTTGAAAAACAAAAATGATTTTGATGATGTTGTAGAACACAATGAGGTTTTGTCTTCTAGATTGGATCTTGTTTTCAAAGAAAATCTTACTTTGAAAAATAAAATTGATTCAATTACAAAAGAATTGGATTTGGTTTTGATTAAAAATAAATCTTTACAAAATGAGATTGATATTCATGTTTGTCATGCTAATGTAGCTTCTACTTCTTGCACTCCTATAGCATGTTCCACTTTGTCTTCTAGCATAGAAAATGATATAAATAATTTGAAGAAAAGTATTGATTGTTTGGGCTCCACTTTGAGCCATTGTGCCATGAATCACACACGATTGGAAACCTTGGTTCGCAAGAAACAAGTTCCAACCTTGCATGCACACCCATCTAGGCATACACATGTTTTTCATGATCACCACCATCATATGTATGCTCACGTGTACACATGTACACATTGTGGTCGAAAAGGCCACCTTGCTAGATTTTGTTATGATCGTATTTATAATGAAAATTTAGCAACTAATTATGTTTGGGTTAGAAAAGATACTAACCCCCGTGGACCCACAAAGAAATGGGTACCAAGATCCACCTCTTTGACTTTTGATGTAGGTGGGAGCTCTCGCGTCACGTGAGGGTATTGGTGCCTTGAGGTGGATGCATTCTAAGCTTAAAAGAGAACCATTTGGATGCTTCACTCTCAAGGAGATTAGGTGGAGATGACCACCATGTTTTGGAGAACTAGAGATGCACCTTCATTGGTTTTGGTATCATTCTCTAACTCCCATTTATTATTTACATGCTTTTTAGATCATTCATTTATAGCATGTTGTGTTTTGATGTTCATTATGATTATGCCTTGTTCATTAGACTTGAGATATACATGTTTAGTTACTTGAGCACCCATGTTTCATATGGATCTATATTTAGTGTTCACTTCTTGTTTAAGCTAACATGTATGCCCTAGATCTAATGCACATGCATATGCATATTGATCATATGATGTTCATGATTCCATGATTTTTGTTTAGATGATTATATGGATGTTTGTGATATATCTTGTGTGCATTTCATCATTGCACTTTATTCATTATTTGTTCGATCTATTCTCATACAACAAGGTTGCATTGCGCACCTCTAACCCATTCAAGGGGAATCAGGAGGAAGGAGTTCAGAACCCTTCACGGGGTATACGGCTCTTAGTCTTGTTTTGAGAGATCGTTGCATCATACATCCATCTTAGTTTTAAAAGGTCATTAATACTTCATATTTTTGATTAATATGATCATATTGATTTTTGACCCGTTTTATGCCTCATGATTTGATTACTTGCTTAAATCATAATTTTCATTAAGACTAAGATTTATACTTGTACAACTAGTGAGCTACAAATAAACCTTTATATATGTCTGTGCTTGAACGCTCATTTGTATTCACTTGATGTACTAGTATAGTCTAGTTTTGATGATTATTATATTTGACTTGTATTCACTATCTTACATGTTCTGTTTTAACTTTATGTATATGTCCATCTTGTCCAAACTATCATTTATACATATACATCCTTGAGCCACGTGCCTTCATGCATATACACTTGTGGACTCACTATGTTTGGGATATGTATGTATACTTTAGTTTGTACATGACATACATATGCCTTGAAGTTCAATTCGTTTTGATGATTTTCATATTTTTTTTAAGTAATTTCAATCAATAATGAAAATCTAAGTTTTCATGTGTTCGTGTTTTCAAAGGAATTTCATTTGAGTTTGAATGCAAAATTTTCATGACAATGTATTTCACATTACTTGTTCACTCAATTTATTATGTTTCTCATGATTGTGTTTTTATGAGTATGATATGGACTTTATGGAATTCGAGTGTTTAGTGATCATGTGATTTTCATGTTTCATGAAAAATATTTCTGTGTTATTCCTTGCTTGAAGGATTTCTACTAGTTTTCAAATTTTCATAAACTAGTTCATATTCTTCACTTTGGTAGTGATTTTCAAACATACTCTATTTTCAAATCCATCTTTTGAAAACCCCTACCATCTATGGGCAGTTGGATGGGAGATCATGTTCTTGAATGCTTTATAATGAAAATCCTTTTTATCTTGAACCATGATTGGGTGGTAGTTGATATGAGATATACACTTGATCTTATTGTTGTTTCAATTGGTATCATTGAACTCTTTCAATTGGTATCAATATGACATCTTTTTGTATACTCATATATGTTTGTATTTTATATATGTATGCTTGCACTTCATATAGTATCAAATTTCAATTGATATCTATCTTTGACATACATATATAGATGATTTATTTGTGCTTCAAGATATCACAAATTTTGTTTATGCTTAGCTTGAACTTTTCAAATTGAAAAAATGTTAAGCAAATTTTCAATTGATTTAATTTTCAATTGGTATCTTATTTCAAGCATATGCATATTTTCATTTGGTATTTCATAAAGGGGGAGAAATCTAGTATTTTATTTGTCAAATTGGTATTTTATCTTTCAATTGACATTTTTTTATTCCACTCCCTTGCTTTATGATAGAAAATAAAGATTTCAATTGGCAAATAAATACTTTTCAATTGGTATCTTGTGTTTTTAAAGAATAATTGTTTCATTTGGTATCAAGATTTGTTTTTAAGGAAATTCAAAATTAGTATTGTTTAATTCCAATATTGGTATCTAGTTTGTTTGTTTACAGTTGGTAGGTTATTTGTTTACTTACTAATTGGTATCAAGATTTTCATTTTTTTTGTGTATTCAATTGGTATATGTTCTCGTTTTGATTGATTGTTGTTTTTCAATTGGTATCAATATACACTTCATTGCCACATTTTTTTTGGTATCATTTTTGATTTGACCCTTTATTAGTTCTTTGCTTTGAACAAAAAGGGAGAAAAATTTATTGTTTTTGCTTTTATTTTTAACCCTTTTTGATGATTGACAAAAAGGGGGAAGAATTTGAGTTTTATATGCATATTTGTGTTTGCATATAGTTTACATTTGATGAAAAGAAGCCTTGTTTATATGCATGTCTATGCATGTTTTATGTGCATATTTTATGTTTCATTTTTATTAGTTTTTTTTTATTGGTATCAAGAGCATGTTTTGATATTGTTTTAAATACATATAAACGTGTTTTAAGAACATTCATTGCATATCTTATATATTTTATTGTTATGCATGAGTTAAGGGGAGCTTCTTTGAAGCTTTACTTTAATCCATGCATATATAACTCCATGAGTTTTGTCATCATCAAAAAGGGGGAGATTGTTGGCCCAAAGGCCTTCCACTCTAGTTTTGATGATGATTAACTCATGTAGTTATGTGTACTAATTATCTTGTGATGTTTAAGTTTCAGATCATTAATCAAGATATTAGTTGGTGAAAGCTTCCACACATCTTTCATTTGTTGATTCAAGAGCCCGCACATCAAAGATCATACATTGCACTTGCTCGGTGAATCAAGAGTGTTTGGATCGAGCCGACTTGGAGATTGCGCTCTAGCTTGGAGATTGCGCTCTACAAGAAGACTTAGGTATCCATAGTTTTAGTTTTGAGTTTAGATCCTAATTGTAGAGATTAGAATAGTATGATAAGCTCAAGTTCACAACACACACCTTTCATTTTTTGATTTTCGGTTTTAGGTTTAACCGATCTTGGTTTTCATGAATAGATTTTTATCAAAACAAGTTTACATGGTTTATGTATATTAGATTTGTTCTATATACATGCATGCTTCAATTGTTTAGACAAACTTTGTTTGATAATCTATTCCATGTGTTTTATGTTTTGGTATTTACAACAAAACATATTTTTGGACTTAATGACAAAAATAATGATATATATATGTTTCTTGTATATTGAATTTATATCATATACAATATGCTTCAAAGTGTTTAAATATCATGTTTTTGTATCATGGATGAGTTTTAGACTATGTGTATTTTCTATTCAAAATACAAGGTTTTAGAAAATACGGTTTTTGGTTTTTGGCAAAATTTCTATGACACAAAAATAGTCTAATATGTTTGAAATTTGTGTTAGGATTTTTAACACAAGTTTGTATTTCAATATAAAATGATAAAACTATTTTTGTGGAATTTTAGAGATTTTGTGGGATTTATTGGAATATTTTTTACCTCAGTTTTCTGACCCATTTGCTGCCTGCCAGGCTAGTTCGGTCGACCGTATCGGTCGACCGCATGTAGCCGGTCGACCGTCACGGTCGACCGACGACGTGCACAAACCTGTGCACGTTTCTGGCACAGTCAGTGGTCGACCGGGACGGTCGACCGGAGCAGAATAATCTGCTCTCGGGATTATTCGGTCAACCGGGCCGGTCGACCGCTTGTTGCCAACGGTCAAAAATTGACCGTTGGACGGTCGACCAGGCCGGTCGACCGGAAGGCTATTTCTGGCAAATTTCTGTCAACGGCTATTTTCTGATAATTGCCTATAAATACCCCATTTGCAAGAGTTTTTCTCTAAGAATTTTTGTGCGAATTTTTCCATTCTCTCAGGTGTTTTTACAGCAATCAAAATAGGTTTTTGGATTCAAATTGAACAATCTTTTTGGTGTTTTCATTAGGGTTTGAAAAATCAAAGAAAAGGGTTTTGGGAAAGCTTTTGAATTGAACTTCTCTATCTTGGTTTCATTTATTTCCCAAAGATTTTCTTTGAGTTGCTGGTTTCAAATCCCTTGGTTTTCTCCACACTTGAGCTATAATCTACTATCTATATCTATAAGATATTTGTGTGGGAAAAGATATTGTTTGTGGTTGTTGTTTGAAACCACTTAGTTGTAAACCCATTTCTTGCTTTGTGCCATTTCCCTCATTGTATTGAGGAGGTTGTGCAAATTGGGTTGTGAGGAGTTTTGTGTAAGCTTGGTGCTAATCCCTCAAGTTGTGAGGTGATTGTTTGTTGTATTGGAGGAGTGCCTCAAGAAGGAGGTTGAGAGTGTAAGAAGGGGAGTTGGGAACTCCTTGTAATTGTGATTGCCCCAAATCCTCGGTGGAGGTTCCCTTAGTGGGAGTCCTTAGTGGACAAGCTAGTGGATTGGAAATCCTTCGTGTGTCGAAGGCGGGGATGTAGAGCTGGGTGCTCGAACCTCGAAACATATCTCTTTGTTTGCGCTTGATCCATGACTCTCTCTCTATCTCTCTCGTTACTTTGTGTCTTGCAACTATTCATATTGTGCATTCATATTGCTTGGCTTGGTTGTGTGCATCACTTGTTGATAGCACTTGAGTGTAATTTGCATTAAGTTTTTAAATTCCGCATTTAGTTCATAGATTAGCATTGTCACCTATTCACCCCCCCTCTAGGTGACTTTTCAAGAATTGGGGTTTATATAGGCCAAACCAGAAACTAGCCGTTAGGCTGATGTGGCAGCCTGACAGGCTGACAGTCGACCGGCCCGGTCGACCGCCAACGGTCATAAATGTGACCGTTGGGCAACCATGGTCGACCGGCCCGGTCGACCCAAACAAACAGAGAGCACTGCTCTCAGCCCGGTCGACCCGGACGGTCGACCGTCCCAGTGTCTCCAAACGTGCACAGATTTGTGCACGTCGGTCGACCGACCCGGTCGACCGACTTCAGCCCAAGTCGACTAATAAACTGACTTAGTCGACTGGTTGAAGCCTGGAACAGAAAACTGGGTCAGAAAAACAGTTTTAAAATATTTTGAAAAATCTTTTAATACTTCTAAAAATCCACAAAACTTGGTTTAACATTTTGTATTGAAACACAAACATGTGATAAAAATTTCAAGACATATATCAATCATATCAATTTATTTTTGAGTCTTGCAAATTTTATCAAAAACAAAACTTGTATTTTTATCAAACTTGATTTTTCAATACATGAATAGGATAGTCAAAATAAGTTTGTCTAGCAAGTTTAAAGCATGTATGTATATCTAGAACATATCTAATATACATAGAAATAAAGTAAACTTATTTTGATCTACTATTCATGAAAACCAAACCTAAAACATGAAAACGTGTGTGTTGTGCACTTGAGCATATCAATTATTCTAAGCTTTACAAATGGATCTAAAACACACTATCTAAACTATGGATACCTAAGTATTCTTGATGATCTTCATCTTCAAGTTGACTTGCTCCAAAACTACATCCATGGGCTAGGCAATGTGTGATCTTGAAGCTTGAGCCCTGAAATCATCATGAAAAGCTTCTAAACTCCTTTGTTGAAGCTAATCACCAACTAATATCTTGGTTAATGATCTGAAACTTAAAATCACAAGAATATTAGTAAACATAACTACATGAGTTAATCATCATCAAAACTAGGGTGGAAGGCCTTTGGGCCAACAATCTCCCCCTTTTTGATGATGACAAAACTCATCGAGTTATATATGCATGGATTAAAGTTAAGCTTCAAAGAAGCTCTCCCTTAACTCATGCATAAACAAATAAACAAAAGATATGCAATGAATGTACATAAACATGTATGCATCAACATGCATAAAACATATTCTAGAAGCTCTAGATACCAATTAAATTAATAAAACATTAACAAAATACTAGATGCTCTAGATACCAATAAAACTTAATATATGCAAAAACATAAGTATGCATATAAAAACATGTACCAATCATGCATAGAATAATTTGTGTTTTAAAATATGTTTATGTGTTTTATGCATGTTAAACTTCTCAAATAATTCTCCCCCTTTTGTCAATCATCAACAAAGGGGTAAACAATCAAAACAATAAAATGAGGGGTAAAAATCTTTCTCCCCCTTTTTGTCAATCAAAACAATACAAACAATGTTCTCCCCCTTTTTGTCTAAAACAATAACAAGGTCAATAAGGGGTGACTATAATCAACATGATATCAATATATAAATATGTCAATGAAGCATCTTGATATCAATTGAAAATAAACAAAGATCAATAAATGTTATATGCTATATACATTCATGAAGAGGAAGACGCTAAGTTAGCTTCCCTACACATATGCATTACATGAAGGAGGGATGTTAAGCCCTAATTCACATAACACACATTATGTAATGCATAAGAGGAGATGTGAAGCTCCCCCTACACACGTGTACCACATAAAGAAGAGATGTTAAGCTCTTCAATACAAGATACACTCAACATGAATCTATATGTAGAAGAGATGCTAAGCTCTCCTTGCATATAGTCAATACAAATCAAAACTTTTGAAAAAAAAAATTTTCCTTAAACAAAATTTTTAGATACCAATTTAAAACACAAGACATCTTGAAATCAAAGGATAGTATTTTTCTTTTAAGCCAAATAAACAATTGAAATGACTATTTTCTATCATAAAGTAAGGGAGTGGAAAAACAAGTACCAATTGAAATATGAAAATCGAATTTTCTCCCCCTTTATGAAATACCAACAAAAGCTATGCGTAGGCTTGAAATAAGATACCAATTGAAAACTAAATCAATTGAAATGAAGTTGAAACTCAAGCTCTAGCATAAACAAAATTTGTGTGAAAATTTATATCTTAAGCACAAATAAAACAAGTATTGTGTATGAAATAGAATGAGTACCAATCACCAATAGATGATACCAATTGAAAATATACATACACAATAAACATATGAGTATACAAAAAAATCAAAATGATACCAATTGAAAGAGTTCAATGATACCAATTGACATAACAATAAAAGCATGGTATAACTCATATAACTGATCCTCCCATCTCATGCACAAGTTTAAAATGATTTTCAATATAAACATACAAGGCATGGACTCCCATCCAACCTTCCGTAGAAGGTAGGGTTTTCAAAAAATAGATTTGAAAATAAGTTTTGTTTGAAAAACTCTATCAAAATGAAGAATACCGTAACTAGTTAAATGAAAAATCTTTTAAACTAGTACGAAATCCTTCAAGCAAGGGATACAATAAAGTTATTTTTCATGAAACATGAAATCCACATGATAATCAACACTCTAATTCAATTAAGTATAAATATAACTCATGAAAAATAAACACATGAGTAAATAATAAATGTGAGTGTACAAATACAATGTAAAGATCATAATCATGAAATATGGGCAATTAAGCTCAATTAATTCCTTGAAATAAGAAAACATGAAAATCATCAAAACTATTTAATCTTCAAGTTATATGTATGTCCTATACAAATTAAGGTGTACATACATATCCAAACACAACGAGTCCACAAAGATATATGCATGGAGGCACGTGGCTCAAAAGGATGTATATGTATTACAATAATTTGGATAAAATGGACATATACATGAAGTTAAATAAAAAAACATATGAGAACATAAAAAGCTAAATTTTTCATTAAAACAAATTTTCATATCAAGGCATATGTATGTTTTGTCAAACATGAAGTATACATACATATCCCTAAATACAATTGAGTCCATATGTATAGATTTGCATGAAAGGCAAATGACTCAAGGGGTATACATGTATATCTTAAAGTTTGACAAAATAGACATATACATGAAATGGAAACATATGATCATAAAACAAATCCAAAAGTAGGAATACAAGTTTAAAATGTATGAATCATCAAAACTAGACTATACTAGCACATTTAATGGGTTCAAATAAGCATTCAAGCTCAAACATATATAGATTTATTTGTGGCCCCACTATATGCACAAGTATAAACCAAGTTTTAATGAAAACTAACATTCAAACATATATTCAAAACATGAAGCGTCAAAAACAAGATAAAAATCATCATGATAAAACTAAGACATGATTATTATGCAAATTCACATGTTATTAAACCTAAGATAAACATGATAGCTAAACAATGGTGAGAACACTAAAATAACGGTCCATATTAAACATGGGTGTCTCAAAATGCTAAACATGTATGTCAAAGATTTAATAAACATGGCATTATCATAATAATCTACAAACAATAAAACATGCTATATATGATAAACATGGAAAGCATGTAAATAAAATGGGAGTAAAGGATTGTCACCAAAACCGAAGAAGCAACTCTCCTTGTCTCCAAAACGTGGTGGTCATCTCCACCAAATCTTCCCTTGAAAGTGATGCATCCAAATGATTTCCTTTAATCTCAGAACGCATCCACTCCAAGGTGTCATCACTCTCACGTCATGTGAGAGCCCACACCTACATCAAAAATAACAGGAGGGGTGGTCTTTGGTACCCATACTCTTTTGGGTCCATGGGGGTTAGTACCTTCTCTAACCCAAACAAAATTCTTTGCTAAATTTATATTATGTAATCTATCAAAGCAAAATTTAGCAAGGTGGCCCTTACATCCACAATGTGTACAAGTGTACACATGAGCATACATATGGTGATGGGTGTGTCCGTGAGGAGCATGTGTATGCCGTGGAGGGTGTGCATGCACAAAGGATGGAACTTGTTTCTTTCGAATCAAGGATTCCAAGCGTGTATGGTTCATGGCACATTGGCTCATAGTGGAGCCCAAACAATCAACCTTCTTCTTAAGTAAACAAATATCATCATTAATCTTAGAAGAAGATGTGCATGCAAGGGGTGAAGTGTGTGATACTACCCTAGCATGGCAAACATGTGCATCAATCTTATTTTGCAAAACAATATTTTTATCTAAACAAACATTCAAATCACTTGAAATAGAAATTATTTTATTTTTCAAAGCAACATTCTCTTTTAAAACAAAATCAATTTTTGAAGACAAATTTTCATTTTTCTTCAAAAGAACATGACAATCATTTTATTTTTCAAAAACTCATTTTCTTTAAGTTCAAGGTCTAGTTGAGATCTCAATGAATCCCTTTCATTATAGACCTCAACCTTCTCTTGCAAAACCTTGTCAAGCTTAGAAGACAATTTTTCATTTTCTTTATTTAATGCAAAAGTCTTCTTTTTCAAAACATTATATTTTTCTATTAGTTTTTCACAAACAATAGATAGTTCTTCATTTAAAGCATGAGGATCAACATAATCATTTGAAGAACTAGCATTATCATCATCATCTAAGTGGGTTTCCAAGTGTACCTCAAGGGAGTCATTCCCTTGGATCATATGGCATTGTTGTGGCTCGGATTCTCCACTAGATTCCTCTTCTTGGATTTGCACTTGAAGCTCGGAGGTGGTGGTGGTTGTCAACAAATTCCACACTGCAAAGGCGGAATCAATGTTAGAAACACGTAAAAGATAATCTTTAGATAATGTGCTTCTAATAGGCTCAATGGCTAATGCATTGGCCCCTATATGCTTGCGATCTCCAAGATAGCATTTCTTGGTGGCCGCAAGAAAAACATGCAAACCTAGGGTCTTCAAATAGCTACTCATCATAACCTTCCAAATCTCAAGTCTAGAAATGTCAAACATAGGAGGGGTCATGAAGGCCATGGGTCCAAACTATATGTGTGCAAACAAGCAAATGCAAACAATAGATTAGCAATCAAATGGATCTCACTCCTAGGATGTTAAGCCTAATATCAGGAGCACCAGCTCTGATACCAATTGAAAAACACCTAGAGGGGGGGTGAATAGGTGTAAGTGCTAATCTAATGAACTAAGTGCGCTAAATGCGGAAGCTAATGCAAATTTTGCAAACACACTTAGTACAATCAACAAGTGTAGCCAAATTCCCCGTGAAGGGCTCTGGACTAACTCCTCTTGATTCCCCTTGAATGGGTTGAGGTGCTATGTGAAGCTCTTGTTGATTAAGTATAAGTGAGGCACACACACAAGCAAGACAAGCATATAAGGATGAACAATATAAAAGATGCAAGGCAACACAAGCAAATAGATATGATGTGGCAATATAAATTATGCTCAACACAAGTAAATATGATATGATGATATGAATGAATAATGCTTTGCACAAATGTAAAGAGAGAGAGAGAGTTGAGAGACAAGTGAATCAAACGTAAAGGCCAAGATATGTTTCGAGGTTCGAGCACCTTGCTCTACATCCCCGCCTACACCACCGTGTAGGATTTTCAATCCACTATAACGTCCACCGAGGACTCCCACCGAGGGAACCTTCACCGAGAAGGATTTGCTACAACACAAGGAGTACCGAACTCCTCTCTCAATACAAACACCACCTCATAACCGAGGGGTAGGCCCTTTGCCAAACAACAACCAACGCCTCTACCGAAGAGGGTTACAACAAAACTCCACCACTCACTAGAGGGAGTAAACCAATCACCCGATCACCTCTACCTAAGAGGGATACAACAAGAATAAGGGTGTACAACTAGTGGTTTCTTTCAACCACAAACAATCTCTCTTTCTTTTCTCTTTTTTCACAAAACAAATGATCCTAAATAGATTAGGATAGAAGATAGCTCAAGTGTGGAAACAAGGTGTTTTTGGAAACAAGCAACAAAGAAAAACTACTAGGAAAATCTCTTGTAAATGATAGAAAATGAAAATCAATACAATCTCCCAAAACCCTAGTTTTCTTTGATTTTCTAAAAACCCAAAACAATAAAAATGAGAAGTTTAAAGCCCAAAAACTCTTTTTAAAACTTGTTTTAAACTCAGGAAAACTGGAATTTTTTCTCTTGCAAAAACTTGGCCAAAATCCCAAAGAATTGGGGTTTATATAGGCCAAACCAGAAACTAGCCGTTAGGCTGATGTGGCAGCCTGACAGGCTGACGGTCGACCGGCCCGGTCGACCGCCAACGGTCAGAAATGTGACCGTTGGGCAACCACGGTCGACCGGCCCGGTCGACCCAAACAAACAGAGAGCACTGCTCTCAGCCCGGTCGACCCGGACGGTCGACCGTCCCAGTGTCTCCAAACGTGCACAGATTTGTGCACGTCGGTCGACCGTCCCAATGTCACTTCAGATTTCAGGTCCCCGATTTGACATCTGAGCTTGATTTTTCTCATCGGGCGTGTACCATTGGCGTTGAAGCCACAGATGGTTGTCTGAGTGGCACTTAACCGGTGGTAGGGATCCTCAAATGCTGCATGACCCTATAGAGCATGATGCTCAACCCGGATCCCAGATTAACCTGAATACAGCTCAGTTCAGATGATCTGATATACCCTGTGTAATACAAGGGTCTATTATGTTTTTCTTTAACCTGCATGTCTTATGAGGTGAAGGTGATGCAGGAAAACTGCTTCGAGGTATGGTGGCAATGGTTGTTGTCTTCCTCTTCACATAAAGTAGAAATTTGGGTTATGAAAACCTCTGCATCTGCTAATGCTTCTCTTAGAGTGTCCCTTGTAGACTTGGAAAGCCTTAAGAGCTCATAGAGGGTGATTTGTGTTGGCCCAAAGGCCTTCCACCCTAGTTTTGATGATGATTAACTCATGTAGTTATGTTTACTAATAATCTTGTGTTGTTTAAGTTTCAGATCATTAACCAAGATATTAGTTGGTGATTAGCTTCAACAAGGAGTTTAGAAGCTTTTCATGGTGATTCCAGGGCCAAAGCTTCATGATCACACATTGCCTAACCCATGGATGGAGTTCTGGAGCAAGTCAACTTAAAGATGAAGATCATCAAGAAGACTTAGGTATCCTAGTTTAGTTAGTGTGTTTAGATCCATTTGTAAAGCTTAGTATAGTTGATATGCTCAAGTGCACAACACACACAAGTTTTAAGTTTTGGATTTAGTTTTCATGAATAGTAGATCAAAACAAGTTTACATGATTTATATGTATAATAGATGTATTCTAGTTATACATACATGCTTACACTTCCTATACAAACTTATTTTGACTTTCCTATTCATGTATTGAAAAATCAAGTTTGACAAAAATACAAGTTTTGTTTTTGATAAAATTTGCATGACTCAAAAATTAATTGATATGATTGATATATGTCTTGAAATTTTTATCACAAGTTTGTGTTTTAATATAAAATGTTAAAACAAGTTTTGTGGATTTTTAAAATGTCTTGAAACAAGTTTTTGAGTGTACAAATACAATGTAAAGATCATAATCATGAAATATGGGCAATTAAGCTCAATTAATTCCTTGAAATAAGAAAACATGAAAATCATCAAAACTATTTAATCTTCAAGTTATATGTATGTCCTATACAAATTAAGGTGTACATACATATCCAAACACAACGAGTCCACAAAGATATATGCATGGAGGCACGTGGCTCAAAAGGATGTATATGTATAACAATAATTTGGATAAAATGGACATATACATGAAGTTAAATAAAAAAACATATGAGAACATAAAAAGCTAAATTTTTCATTAAAACAAATTTTCATATCAAGGCATATGTATGTTTTGTCAAACATGAAGTATACATACATATCCCTAAACACAATTGAGTCCATATGTATAGATTTGCATGAAAGGCAAATGACTCAAGGGGTATACATGTATATCTTAAAGTTTGACAAAATAGACATATACATGAAATGGAAACATATGATCATAAAACAAATCCAAAAGTAGGAATACAAGTTTAAAATGTATGAATCATCAAAACTAGACTATACTAGCACATTTAATGGGTTCAAATAAGCATTCAAGCTCAAACATATATAGATTTATTTGTGGCCCCACTATATGCACAAGTATAAACCAAGTTTTAATGAAAACTAACATTCAAACATATATTCAAAACATGAAGCGTCAAAAACAAGATAAAAATCATCATGATAAAACTAAGACATGATTATTATGCAAATTCACATGTTATTAAACCTAAGATAAACATGATAGCTAAACAATGGTGAGAACACTAAAATAACGGTCCATATTAAACATGGGTGTCTCAAAATGCTAAACATGTATGTCAAAGATTTAATAAACATGGCATTATCATAATAATCTACAAACAATAAAACATGCTATATATGATAAACATGGAAAGCATGTAAATAAAATGGGAGTAAAGGATTGTCACCAAAACCGAAGAAGCAACTCTCCTTGTCTCCAAAACGTGGTGGTCATCTCCACCAAATCTTCCCTTGAAAGTGATGCATCCAAATGATTTCCTTTAATCTCAGAACGCATCCACTCCAAGGTGTCATCACTCTCACGTCATGTGAGAGCCCACACCTACATCAAAAATAACAGGAGGGGTGGTCTTTGGTACCCATACTCTTTTGGGTCCATGGGGGTTAGTACCTTCTCTAACCCAAACAAAATTCTTTGCTAAATTTATATTATGTAATCTATCAAAGCAAAATTTAGCAAGGTGGCCCTTACATCCACAATGTGTACAAGTGTACACATGAGCATACATATGGTGATGGGTGTGTCCGTGAGGAGCATGTGTATGCCGTGGAGGGTGTGCATGCACAAAGGATGGAACTTGTTCCTTTCGAATCAAGGATTCCAAGCGTGTATGGTTCATGGCACATTGGCTCATAGTGGAGCCCAAACAATCAACCTTCTTCTTAAGTAAACAATATCATCATTAATCTTAGAAGAAGATGTGCATGCAAGGGGTGAAGTGTGTGATACTACCCTAGCATGGCAAACATGTGCATCAATCTTATTTTGCAAAACAATATTTTTATCTAAACAAACATTCAAATCACTTGAAATAGAAATTATTTTATTTTTCAAAGCAACATTCTCTTTTAAAACAAAATCAATTTTTGAAGACAAATTTTCATTTTTCTTCAAAAGAACATGACAATCATTTTTATTTTTCAAAAACTCATTTTCTTTAAGTTCAAGGTCTAGTTGAGATCTCAATGAATCCCTTTCATTATAGACCTCAACCTTCTCTTGCAAAACCTTGTCAAGCTTAGAAGACAATTTTTCATTTTCTTTATTTAATGCAAAAGTCTTCTTTTTCAAAACATTATATTTTTCTATTAGTTTTTCACAAACAATAGATAGTTCTTCATTTAAAGCATGAGGATCAACATAATCATTTGAAGAACTAGCATTATCATCATCATCTAAGTGGGTTTCCAAGTGTACCTCAAGGGAGTCATTCCCTTGGATCATATGGCATTGTTGTGGCTCGGATTCTCCACTAGATTCCTCTTCTTGGATTTGCACTTGAAGCTCGGAGGTGGTGGTGGTTGTCAACAAATTCCACACTGCAAAGGCGGAATCAATGTTAGAAACACGTAAAAGATAATCTTTAGATAATGTGCTTCTAATAGGCTCAATGGCTAATGCATTGGCCCCTATATGCTTGCGATCTCCAAGATAGCATTTCTTGGTGGCCGCAAGAAAAACATGCAAACCTAGGGTCTTCAAATAGCTACTCATCATAACCTTCCAAATCTCAAGTCTAGAAATGTCAAACATAGGAGGGGTCATGAAGGCCATGGGTCCAAACTATATGTGTGCAAACAAGCAAATGCAAACAATAGATTAGCAATCAAATGGATCTCACTCCTAGGATGTTAAGCCTAATATCAGGAGCACCAGCTCTGATACCAATTGAAAAACACCTAGAGGGGGGGTGAATAGGTGTAAGTGCTAATCTAATGAACTAAGTGCGCTAAATGCGGAAGCTAATGCAAATTTTGCAAACACACTTAGTACAATCAACAAGTGTAGCCAAATTCCCCGTGAAGGGCTCTGGACTAACTCCTCTTGATTCCCCTTGAATGGGTTGAGGTGCTATGTGAAGCTCTTGTTGATTAAGTATAAGTGAGGCACACACACAAGCAAGACAAGCATATAAGGATGAACAATATAAAAGATGCAAGGCAACACAAGCAAATAGATATGATGTGGCAATATAAATTATGCTCAACACAAGTAAATATGATATGATGATATGAATGAATAATGCTTTGCACAAATGTAAAGAGAGAGAGAGTTGAGAGACAAGTGAATCAAACGTAAGGCCAAGATATGTTTCGAGGTTCGAGCACCTTGCTCTACATCCCCGCCTACACCACCGTGTAGGATTTTCAATCCACTATAACGTCCACCGAGGACTCCCACCGAGGGAACCTTCACCGAGAAGGATTTGCTACAACACAAGGAGTACCGAACTCCTCTCTCAATACAAACACCACCTCATAACCGAGGGGTAGGCCCTTTGCCAAACAACAACCAACGCCTCTACCGAAGAGGGTTACAACAAAACTCCACCTCTCACTAGAGGGAGTAAACCAATCACCCGATCACCTCTACCTAAGAGGGATACAACAAGAATAAGGGTGTACAACTAGTGGTTTCTTTCAACCACAAACAATCTCTCTTTCTTTTCTCTTTTTTCACAAAACAAATGATCCTAAATAGATTAGGATAGAAGATAGCTCAAGTGTGGAAACAAGGTGTTTTTGGAAACAAGCAACAAAGAAAAACTACTAGGAAAATCTCTTGTAAATGATAGAAAATGAAAATCAATACAATCTCCCAAAACCCTAGTTTTCTTTGATTTTCTAAAAACCCAAAACAATAAAAATGAGAAGTTTAAAGCCCAAAAACTCTTTTTAAAACTTGTTTTAAACTCAGGAAAACTGGAATTTTTTTCTCTTGCAAAAACTTGGCCAAAATCCCAAAGAATTGGGGTTTATATAGGCCAAACCAGAAACTAGCCGTTAGGCTGATGTGGCAGCCTGACAGGCTGACGGTCGACCGGCCCGGTCGACCGCCAACGGTCAGAAATGTGACCGTTGGGCAACCACGGTCGACCGGCCCGGTCGACCCAAACAAACAGAGAGCACTGCTCTCAGCCCGGTCGACCCGGACGGTCGACCGTCCCAGTGTCTCCAAACGTGCACAGATTTGTGCACGTCGGTCGACCGTCCCAATGTCACTTCAGATTTCAGGTCCCCGATTTGACATCTGAGCTTGATTTTTCTCATCGGGCGTGTACCATTGGCGTTGAAGCCACAGATGGTTGTCTGAGTGGCACTTAACCGGTGGGTAGGGATCCTCAAATGCTGCATGACCCTATAGAGCATGATGCTCAACCCGGATCCCAGATTAACCTGAATACAGCTCAGTTCAGATGATCTGATATACCCTGTGTAATACAAGGGTCTATTATGTTTTTCTTTAACCTGCATGTCTTATGAGGTGAAGGTGATGCAGGAAAACTGCTTCGAGGTATGGTGGCAATGGTTGTTGTCTTCCTCTTCACATAAAGTAGAAATTTGGGTTATGAAAACCTCTGCATCTGCTAATGCTTCTCTTAGAGTGTCCCTTGTAGACTTGGAAAGCCTTAAGAGCTCATAGAGGGTGATTTGTGTTGGCCCAAAGGCCTTCCACCCTAGTTTTGATGATGATTAACTCATGTAGTTATGTTTACTAATAATCTTGTGTTGTTTAAGTTTCAGATCATTAACCAAGATATTAGTTGGTGATTAGCTTCAACAAGGAGTTTAGAAGCTTTTCATGGTGATTCCAGGGCCAAAGCTTCATGATCACACATTGCCTAACCCATGGATGGAGTTCTGGAGCAAGTCAACTTAAAGATGAAGATCATCAAGAAGACTTAGGTATCCTAGTTTAGTTAGTGTGTTTAGATCCATTTGTAAAGCTTAGTATAGTTGATATGCTCAAGTGCACAACACACACAAGTTTTAAGTTTTGGATTTAGTTTTCATGAATAGTAGATCAAAACAAGTTTACATGATTTATATGTATAATAGATGTATTCTAGTTATACATACATGCTTACACTTCCTATACAAACTTATTTTGACTTTCCTATTCATGTATTGAAAAATCAAGTTTGACAAAAATACAAGTTTTGTTTTTGATAAAATTTGCATGACTCAAAAATTAATTGATATGATTGATATATGTCTTGAAATTTTTATCACAAGTTTGTGTTTTAATATAAAATGTTAAAACAAGTTTTGTGGATTTTTAGAAGACTAAAAAGATTTTTCAAAATATTTTTAAACTGTTTTTCTGACCCAGATTTCTATTCCAGGCTTAAATCAGTCGACTAAGTCAACTGACCTAGTCGACTTTGCTGAAGTCGGTCGACCGGGCCGGTCGACCGACGTGCACAAATCTATGCACGTTTGGAGACACTAGGATGGTCGACCGTCCGGTCGACCGGGTCTGAGAGCAGTGCTCTCTGTTTGTTTGGGTCGACCGGGCCGGTCGACCGTGGTTGCCCAACGGTCACATTTTTGACCGTTGGCGGTCGACCGGGCCGGTCGACCGTTAGCCTGTCAGGCTGCCACATCAGCCTAACGGCTAGTTTTCTGATGGGCCTATATAAACCCCAATTCTTTGGGATTTTGGTCAAGGTTTTTACAAGAGAAAAATTCCCAGTTTTCCTGAGTTTAAAATAAGTTTTAAAAAGAGTTTTTGGGCTTTAAACTTCTCATCTTTATTGTTTTGAGTTTTTGAAAAATCAAAGAAAACTAGGGTTTTGGGAGATTGTATTGATTTTCATTTTCTATCATTTACAAGAGATTTCCCTAGTAGTTTTTCTTTGTTGCTTGTTTCC
This sequence comes from Agave tequilana, assembly GCA_038442645.1. Classification (NCBI taxonomy): domain Eukaryota; kingdom Viridiplantae; phylum Streptophyta; class Magnoliopsida; order Asparagales; family Asparagaceae; genus Agave; species Agave tequilana. The sequence goes on from JAVJIF010004541.1 coordinate 22,499, forward strand.
AAAAACACCTTGTTTTCACACTTGAGCTATCTTCTATCCTAATCTATTTAGGATCCTTGTTTTGTGGAAAAAGAGAAATAAAAAAAAAAGAGATTGAATTTGTGGTCTTTGGAACCACTTGTTGTAAACACCCTTGTTCTTGTTGTATCCCTCTTTGGTAGAGGTGATCGGGTGATTGGTTTGCTCCCTCTAGTGAGAGGTGGAGTTTGGTTGTAAACCCTCTTCGGTAGAGGTGTTGTGGTTGTATTGGCTACAGGCCTACCCCTCGGTTGTGAGGTGGTTGTTTGAGAGAGGAGTTCGGTACTCCCTTGTTGTAAAAATCCTTCTCGTTGAAGGTTCCCTCAGTGGGAGTTCTCGGTGGACGTTATAGTGGATTGGAAATCATACACGGTGGTGTAGGCGGGATGTAGAGCAAGGTGCTCGAACCTCGAAACATATCATTGTGTTTGCGTTTGATCCACTTGACTCTAAACTCTCTCTCTCATTCATTTGTGCAAAGCATCATTCATCACTCATATTATACTTGCTTGCATATGTGTTGTGCCTTGCATTGATTCATATTGATATATCATCTTATATGCTTGGTTGTTTGTGTGTGCCTCACTTGTACTTAATCAACAAGAGCTTCACATAGCACCTCAACCCATTCAAGGGGAATCAAGAGGAGTTAGTCCAGAGCCCTTCACGGGGAATTCGGCTACACTTGTTGATTGTACTAAGTGTGTTTGCAAAATCTGCATTAGCTTCCATATTTAGCGCATTTAGTTCACTAGATTAGCACTTACACCTATTCACCCCCCTCTAGCTGTTTTTCAATTGGTATCAGAGCTAGTGCTCCTGATATTAGGCTTAACATCCTAGGAGTGAGATCCATTTGATTGCTAATCTATTGTTTGCATTTGCTTGTTTGCACACATATAGTTTATACCATGGACTTCATGACCCCACCTAGCTTTGACCCTTCCAACATTGTTGTTTGGAAGTATAGGATGTTCATGTACCTAAAAACCCTAGGTTTGCATGTCTATCTAGCGGCCACCAAGAAATGCTATCTTGGAGATCGCAATCATATAGGGGCCAATGCACAAGCCCTTGAGGCCATTAGAAGCACACTTTCAAAAGAATATCTTATGCATGTTTCTAATCTTGATTCCGCTTTTGCAGTGTGGAACAAGTTGACAACAACCACCACCTCCGAGCTTCAAGTACAAATCCAAGAAGAGGAGTCTAGTGGAGAATCTGACTCACAATGCTTGATGGTCCAAGGGAATGACTCCCTTGAGGTACAATCGGAAACCCAATTAGATAATGATGATAGTGCTAGTTCTTCATGTAATGAGAATATTGATCCCCATGTTTTGAATGAAGAACTATCAATTGTTTGTGAAAAGTTTATAGAAAAATATAAGATTTTGAAAAGAAAAGTCTAGAAATTGAAAAAGAAAATAAAAGTTTGCATTCTAGACTTGATTGTGTTTTGCAAGAGAAGGTTGAGGTCTATAATGAAAGGGATTCATTAAAATCTCAACTTGAACTTGCACTTTAAGAAAATGAATTTTTAAAATCTAAAAATGATTGCCATGCAATTTTGAAGAAAAATGAAAATTTATCTTCTAAAATTGATTTTGTTTTAAAAGAGAATGTTGCCTTGAAAAACAAAATAATTTCTATTTCAAATGATTTAGATGTATGTTTAAAGAAAAACATTGTTTTGCAAAATAAGATTGATGCTCATGTTTGCCATGCTAGGGTAGTATCATACACTTCACCTATTGCATGCCACACTTCTTCTTCTAAGATTAATGATGATATTTGCTTGCTTAAGAAGAAGGTTGATTGTTTGGGCTCCACTATGATCCAATGTGCCATGAACCATACACGCTTGGAATCCTTGATTCGAAAGAAACAAGTTCCATCCTTTATGCATGCACACCCTCCACGGCATACACATGCTCCACACGGACACACCCATCACAAGTATGCTCATGTGTACACATGTACACATTGTGGACGTAAGGGCCACCTTGCTAAATTTTGCTATGATAGATTACATACTCCTAATTTAGCAAAGAATTTTGTTTGGGTTAGAAATGAGACTAACCCCCATGGACCCAAAAAGATATGAGTACCAAAGACCACCCCTCCTTTATTTGATGTAGGTGTGGGCTCTCACATGACGTGAGAGTGATGACACCTTGGAGTGGATGCGTTCCGGACTTAAAAGGAAATCAATTGGATGCATCACTTTCAAGGGAAGGTTTGGTGGAGAGGACCACCTTTGTTTTGGAGAACTAGAGCGGTGCCCTCATTGGTTTTGGTATCGAATCTCTAACTCCTTATTTATTGTTTACATGCTTTCCATGTTTATCTTTCATAGCATGTTTCATTGTTTAGTGATCAGTATGAAAATGCCATGCTTATTAGACTTGTGATATACATGTTTAGTCATTTTGAGACACCCATGTTTAATATGGATAAATTCTTTTGTGTTCTCACTATTTGGTTGATATTGCGTATATCATATTTCTAATAACATGTAGATATTCATAATAATCATATTTTTATTTATCATGTTAAATTTTATCTTGTTTTTGATGCTACATGATTTGAATATATGTTTAGATGTTAGTTTTCATTAAGACTAGGACTTATACTTGTACATATAGTGGACCACAAATAAATCTATATATGTTGGGCTTGATTGCTTATTTGAACCCATTAGATGTGCTAGTATAGCCTAGTTTTGATGATTCGTACATTTCAAACTTGTATTCCATTTTGGATTTGTTTTATGAGTTTTCACTTCATGTATATGTTTGTATTGCCAAACTTTAAGATATACATGTATACCTCTTGAGTCATTTGCCTTTCATGCAAATCTATATATGGACTCAATTGTGTTTAGGGATATGTTTGTATACTTATTGTGTTGACAATTCATACATATACCATGAAATGAAATTTGTTTTGGAGGAAGATTTAGTTTTTCTTGATTTTGTGTTTAATTGTTTAACTTCATATATATGTCTATCTTGTCCAAACTATTAGATATACATGTTTATCCTTTTGAGCCACGTGCCTTAATGCATATATTTTGTGGACTCGTTGTGTTTTGGATATGTATGTATATTTTAATTTGTACTTGACATACATATGCCAAAAAGATTAAATAAGTTTTGATGATTTTCGTGTTTTCAATGTTTAAGGAATAATTGAGCTTAATTGAATATTTTCATGATTATGATATTCACACTTTATTTGTACACTCACATTTATTGCTTGCTCATGTTTTGTATTCATGAGTCGTATTTATGCCTAATTGAATTAGAGTGTTGATTATCCTGTGGATTTCATGTTTTATGAAAAACTATTTTTGTTGTATTCCTTACTTGAAGGATTTCGTACTAGTTTAAAAGTTTTTCCATTTAACTAGTTTCGGTATTCTTCATTTTGGTAGAGTTTTTCAAACTAAGCCTATTTTCAAATCTATTTTTGAAAACCCCTACCTTCTATGGGAGGATGGATGGGAGATCATGGTCATGTATGCTTTAAAATGAAAATCATTTAAAACTTGAACCTTGATTGGGAGGTATTGTAATATGATATATACACTTGAACTTCTTGTTATGTCAATTGGTATCATTGAACTCTTTCAATTGGTATCATTTTGATCTTTTTGTATACTCATATGTTTATTGTGTATATATATTTTCAATCGGTATCATCCATTAGTGATTGGTACTCATTCTATTTCCTACACATATACTTGTTTTATTTGTGCTATTATATTTCTATATCTTGAGCACAAATTTTGTTTATGCTAGAGCTTGAGCTTCTACTTTATTTCAATTGATTTAGTTGTCAATTGGTATCTTATTACAAGCCTACGCATAGTTTTTGTTGGTATTTCATAAAGGGGGAGAAAATTTGATTTTCATATTTCAATTGGTATTTGTATTTCCACTCCCTTACTTTATGATAGAAAATAGTCATTTCAATTGGATGTCTTGTGTTTTAAATTGGTATCTAAAAGTTTTGTTTAAAGAAAAAATACAAAAGTTTTTGATTTATATTTCTCATATGCAAGGGGAGCTTAACATCTCTTCTACATATAAATTCATGTTGAGTGTATTGTGTATTGAAGAGCTTAACATCTCTTCTTTATGTGGTACACGTGTGTAGGGGGAGCTTCACATCTCCTCTTATGCATTACATAATGTGTATTATGTGAATTAGGGCTTAACATCCCTCTTTCATGTAATGTATATGTGTAGGGAAGCTAACTTAGCGTCTTCCTCTTCATGAATGTATATAGCATATAACATTTATTGATCTTTGTTTACATTCAATTGGTATCAATATGCTTCATTGACATATTTTCAATTGATATCCTAATTGATTGTCACCCCTTATTGACCTTGTTTTTGTTTTTAGACAAAAAGGGGAGAACATTATTTTTTTTATTGTTTTGATTGACAAAGGGGAGAAAGATTTTTACCCCTCAGTTATTGTTTTGATTGTTTACCCCTTTGTTGATGATTGACAAAAAGGGGGAGAATAATTTGTGTTTTATAAGTGTTTTATATGCATACTTATATTTTTGCATATATTAAGTTTATTTGGTATCTAGAGCATCTAGTGTTTTTGTTAATGTTTTATTAATTTAATTGGTATCTAGAGCTTCTAGAACATGTTTATGTGTTTTATGCATGATGATGCATACATATTTTGAGTATGCATGTTTTGGAATCACCATGTTCATGCATAACAATAATACATAAAGATTTGTGTTTCATGTTTGTTTGAAAGTTTAAATTGGTATGCATTGTCATTCATTGCATATTTATTGTTTATTTGTTTATGCATGAGTTAAGGGGGAGCTTCTTTGAAGCTTAACGTTAATCCATGCATATATAACTCCATGAGTTTTGTCATCATCAAAAAGGGGGAGATTGTTGGCCCAAAGGCCTTCCACCCTAGTTTTGATGATGATTAACTCATGTAGTTATGTTTACTAATAATCTTGTATTGTTTAAGTTTCAGATCATTAACCAAGATATTAGTTGGTGATTAGCTTCAACAAGGAGTTTAGAAGCTTTTCATGGTAATTCCAGGGCCAACGCTTCATGATCACACATTGCCTAGCCTATGGATGGAGTTCTGGAGCAAGTCAACTTGAAGATGAAGATCATCAAGAAGACTTAGGTATCCTAGTTTAGTTAGTGTGTTTAGATCCATTTGTAAAGCTTAGTATAGTTGATATGCTCAAGTGCACAACACACACAAGTTTTATATTTTGGATTTGGTTTTCATGAATAGTAGATCAAAACAAGTTTACATGATTTATATGTATAATAGATGTATTCTAGTTATACATACATGCTTACACTTCCTATACAAACTTATTTTGACTTTCCTATTCATGTATTGAAAAATCAAGTTTGACAAAAATACAAGTTTTGTTTCTGATAAAACTTGCAAGACTCAAAAATGAATCGATATGATTGATATATGTCTTGAAATTTTTATCACAAGTTTGTGTTTTAATATAAAATGTTAAAACAAGTTTTGTGAATTTTTAGAAGACTTAAAAGATTTTTCAAAATATTTTTAAACTGTTTTTCTGACCCAGATTTTTGTTCCAGGCTTCAATCAGTCGACTAAGTCAACTGACCTAGTCGACTTGGCTGAAGTCGGTCGACCGGGCCGGTCGACCGACGTGCACAAATCTGTGCACGTTTGGAGACACTGGGACGGTCGACCGTCCGGGTCGACCGGGTCTGAGAGCAGTGCTCTCTGTTTGTTTGGGTCGACCGGGCCGGTCGACCGTGGTTGCCCAACGGTCACATTTCTGACAGTTGGCGGTCGACCGGGCCGGTCGACCGTTAGCCTGTCAGGCTGCCACATCAGCCTAACGGCTAGTTTTCTGATGGGCCTATATAAACCCCAATTCTTTGGGATTTTGGTCATGGTTTTTACAAGAGAAAAATTCCCAGTTTTTCTGAGTTTAAAACAAGTTTTAAAAAGAGTTTTTGGGCTTTAAACTTCTCATCTTTATTGTTTTGGGTTTTTGGAAAATCAAAGAAAACTAGGGTTTTGGGAGATTGTATTGATTTTCATTTTCTATCATTTACAAGAGATTTCCCTAGTAGTTTTTCTTTGTTGCTTGTTTCCACACTTGAGCTATCTTCTATCCGAATCTATTTAGGATCCTTGTTTTGTGAAAAAAGAGAAATAAAAAAAAAGAGAGAGATTGAGTTTGTGGTCTTTGGAACCACTTGTTGTAAACACCCTTGTTCTTGTTGTATCCCTCTTTGGTAGAGGTGATCGGGTGATTGGTTTGCTCCCTCTAGTGAGAGGTGGAGTTTGGTTATAAACCCTCTTCGGTAGAGGTGTTGTGGTTGTATTGGCTACGGGCCTACCCCCGGTTGTGAGGCGGTTGTTTGAGAGAGGAGTTCGGTACTCCCTGTTGTAAAAATCCTTCTCGTTGAAGGTTCCCTCAGTGGGAGTCCTCGGTGGACGTTATAGTGGATTGGAAATCCTACACGGTGGTGTAGGCGGGGATGTAGAGCAAGGTGCTCGAACCTCGAAACATATCATTGTGTTTGTGTTTGATCCACTTGACTCTAAACTCTCTCTCTCATTCATTTGTGCAAAGCATCATTCATCATTCATATTATACTTGCTTGCATATGTGTTGTGCCTTGCATTGATTCATATTGATATATCATCTTATATGCTTGGTTGTTTGTGTGTGCCTCACTTGTACTTAATCAACAAGAGCTTCACATAGCACCTCAATTCATTCAAGGGGAATCAAGAGAAGTTAGTCCAGAGCCCTTCACAGGGAATTCGACTACACTTGTTGATTGTACTAAGTGTGTTTGCAAAATTTGCATTAGCTTCCGCATTTAGTTCACTAGATTAGCACTTACACCTATTCACCCCCCCTCTAGGTGTTTTTCAATTTGAGCAGGGATGTTGGCTAGTTGAGCTAAGACATCAAAACAGAACGGAGTTGATGGTTCTACACTGCTTTTTAGAAGAGCTTTGACATACGTGAGCTCTTTTTGCTTGTCCACGAGTAGCCTCGTGGATTGCTCGATTAATTCCTCAGTTGGCTGCGAGGAGTTTACTACTGGCTTCCCATACTGCTTCAGGTACTGCTTGTCAGATTGAGTATTCGATGTGCGAGGTACGTCCGCATCAGCAGCAAAGGTGGATTTTTTTTTTATAACTAGTAAGAGAGGTAACATCTTCCTCAGTTTCTCTTATAGAGATGCTTATCACATTGCTCGAGGATGTTTTACCCTTGCCTTTGGACATTCTGCTTGTGACAGTCGTCCACTGCTGGTTTTTGACAATGTCATGATAGACCCACATGTCTTTCCTTAAGGAGTAGGGACAGAAATATGACCTTTCTCCCTCTGGTTGTGAGGATCAGTATTGATCACTCTTAGTTCCCTTTCGGGATGGGAACCACTTCGACTGGTGCTAGTAGGAGATTTTGTCCAAATTGAATCTGTGAATTAGCTGTCATGTTGGCGGTCACCTTCTTCTATTATGGACAAAGCTTTAATACCTCTGCATCAATCAGAGAATGAAGGACATCTTTAAAGATGTAGCACTTTTTGGTGGGGTGCCCCAGAATCTTATGATATAAACAGTAGTTGGGATCATCAACCTTCCTTACCTCTTTAGGGCATCTGGTCTCTGAAAGTTTGAGCCTGTTACTCTTTTGGAGTAACTTGAACAAAGAGATCTCATGCTCATCCTTGAAGGAATACAACTTATTTGCACGTTCCAGGCCGGGAGCCATTCCTCCTCTGACTGACTGGGTCTTTGAAGGCGATTTGACTTCCGTTGCTAGAGTATCTCTTCTTCTCGGTTGAGAAGATGGCTCTGGTGTGTGTCGCATTGACTTATCGGGTCTCAGTTTGCTGTCTTTTCTTCAGTCCTGACCCTGACAATAATTTCTTCCGCCTGTTCACCTTGTAGCACCAACTGTTTTCAAGTGCGACATTCTGCCACTCTCATTTGAGCGAGTAGGAAAGTTTGCAGATAATGACGATACGTCTCAACCAGTGTAGATTGGGTCATGCCGCTTGGACAACAGACTGACCTCCTCTGAAATCTCTCAATGAAAGCTTTGATAGACTTTCATTTTTTTCTTCTTGGCTTCTAGGAGAGTTGGCACTGAGATTTCTGTATTGTCTTCAAAGAAATAAGCAAGAAACAACTTCTCTAGGTCAGCCCATGCCTTAATTGAGCTGGCAGGAAGTTTATGAACCATTCAAAGGTGACTCCCTTAAGAGTGCCAATGAACAAACGAGTCATAATGGTATCGTTCGATACTACATTCCCAATTTGGGATTTGAAGTAGTAAATGTGTTGATTTGGTGACCCTTTACCATCGAAAGTATGAAGGTTCAGTGCCTTGAATTTGGGAGGATAGGGAGCCTTGTCCCACTCGCCGGGTAGGGTCAAACTATCCCCACATCTTGGAGACCGTCTCAGTTAGCGAGGGTCTCAAAATGTTGCTCCAATTTGCTCATCCTCTTGGAATGACTACTCCCGTTCTGTGAGTTATCTTCCTCTTCAAATGAAGATTTGGGTGGCACAGAGTTGGAATGCTTTTCATTCTCAGTATTTGCAGAAGATGAGTTATCCCCCTCCTTCTCTTTGCCCTTGGACTTCTTGGAAAGAGTTTTACCCTTTGGTTTCTTTTCTCCTTAAGCAGTTGTGATGGCATCTTCTTAAGGGTGTCAATAGATTCTAGCTGAGTTCGAATCATATTGAATTGTTCTCTTTGGACTCGGGCCTGCTCTTTGAATCACTTGGCCACCTCCTTGGGAGTTCCCGACATGTTGGCAATCAGAGAGTACTGGTGAGATGAGTTACTCGCAGTGACATTGAAGGGCAATTTGATGGACACTCTTCTTCCTTGTCAGGTAGTCCCTCAGATCTGTTAAAGGAGCATCTGAGGAACTAGCCTCGAACCCCTAAGGGTGAGGGCTTTTTGGCATCTTATGTCTTGAAGACATGCAATGCTGAAACATTGGTCTCACGTCGCTTTGTTTGAATGCTGATCTCGCGTTGTGTTGAAACGCAGCCATCCGCTTAGAGTAAAAAATGTGGGCCTCACATTCTGAGACTAACAAAACACGAGTCTCGCATTTTGAAGACTGTAGAACCCGGGTCTCACATTTGATGCGGACCTTGCGTTGTTGAAGAACGCGGGACTCGCGTTCTAAAATAGAAGCACAGTCCTCGCGTTGCTTTAAAGAAACGCTGGTATGAACCTTGCATTCTAAATCTGTAGAACAGATTGCTTTTGCAGAATTTTCAATCTGTTATCAACGAGCATGACACCTTCATCGACGTTTAGCATCCGGTTAAGCTGCAGGGGTTGTTGGGAACCCCGACAACCTGGAATTATAGGGTTTGGAGAGGAGAAGGACAGCAAAATTGATCTTCATCGTCACCTTGATCGTGCACTGACGCCCTGCGGGTCTCCTAGAGATGTCGACGCGGGCTGCATGGGCTACACTAGAGGGTTTCAGAACCTTTTCTGAAGTGACACTGCTTGCGCTGTGGGTTATAGTGCGAGTCACTTTAGGAGTAATCTCCGAAGAGTTTTGAGAGCAAGTCTTAGAAGAGACTTTACGGTCCTGCCACATTGCCTTGGGACTGGCGGAGCCTGAGAAAAGGAATTCCTCAAACTTTCCTTGGTCGAATTCAACGTTGAGGGATTCTACCGTCTTCCTGAGAAGCCGGACATCATCTTGGGCCATAGTGTCTCGTCAGTAGAGAAAGAGATCCCCAGCGGAGTCGCCATCTTTTGTTTGGTCAGAAAAGCGGGTCGATGTAAAGTTTCTTTAAGTGGTTGAAAAGTTAAAATGGAACAATTTTTGTTACAAAATAAGAAAAAGATTTATTTTCCCCTTTGTTTAAAGCTGAGTTCTTCGTGTGGCAATGGAGAGTGATTCTTGTTCTCCATTGACAATGTCTGTCCAATTTTCTTCAGGATACTCTCGAAGACTAATCAGGAGGGAGCTCTATTTTTAATATACTAAGTATTTAGAGTCCACTGATTACTCCGTTTCTCATTCTCTCTAAAAAGTAAGAAGCTTTTGGCTTGAAAATTCTCAGCTCTCAATCTTAGAAAAGCCCCCTTCTCCCTTTTTCCCCTCCTTCCATAGCTCCTCAGACTATTTATATAGAGTCATAGGGGTATTATTATCCCCTAAAATTTCTCTATTATGGGATTAACTCCTCATTATGTGGGGAGTCAATTGACCTAGTGATGGGGTAAGTTATAACAAAAATACGGTTTTGGCGCTGGACGTGGACCTCGCGTTGCTTATTGTAGACGTGGGCATCTCAGTCAGAACGCGAAGTTGCTCAGACCCGTGTTTGAAGTAAGACACAGGGTATCTCAGACCCACGTCTGAAGTGGAGCACCGAGTTGCTCATACCAGTGCTTGAAAATGGTTGGCGGGGTTGCTTAGACCCGCATGAGACGCGGAGTTCCTCAGACTCGTGTCGGATGGGATGCAAAGTTACTCAGACTTGCGTTTGAGTCGAGACATGGAGTTCTTTAGACCCGCGTTAGATGCAGAGTTACTCAGACTCATGTTGAACACGGGTTTAATCAGACCCGCATTTGAAGTCTCTGTGCTTCTGTGGACGCGTGGTTCGTGTTTTAGTTTGAAACGCGACCTTTGCCTTGAAGTGAGGTGCGCATCTGATAACTTGTCCTTAATGATTTTTGGACAGCCTACAACTGTAAACTTCTTTATAATATATAGGGTGGACTTAGAATACATAGGATGGATTCTAAAAACCTATGGTGTCTCTTTAGATTCAAGCTTGGCATACATTGACAAAGTGTGAAATCTTTTAATGATAAAAGGTAGACAAATTTTATGAGATGCTTAAACTCAATAGCAATGAAGATTGAGGTCATCAAACTTAGTAGACTAAGATAAGATCAGTTGAAAAAGAAGAGACGCTGATATTTTACGAGAAGAAACGGTTAGTAAAAGATCTGTCGAATAAGCGAAGATGATTGCTAGTGGAAAAGCCGATCGATAAGGATGAAATCTCATTCCAAACGAAAAAGAAAAAGAAGCTATTGAAGAACTAGATGACAAGATGCCTGTGATTTTGGAGAAGGAAGTTGGTGCTTAAATAGAAAGCCATGATTAAATTGGGAGGAGCTTTGTTGATCTCTAGTAGGAAGAGAAACCAGATGCAGAAAAGTGGCCCGATGGTAGGTACATGCTATATGTGTACAGCCCAACCAGGCGTGTGAAATACTTGATGACAATCAGAAGAAAATTTTAAGAGGCTTTGATACTATGTTAAATCAGTTGAAGAGGAAATATGAAATTGTGCATATTATTGATAAAGACAATGCTCAAATATATAGACATTACAATTATATGTTAAGAAAACCTCTACTTCTTAATAAATTTAGTATTATATAATTCTAATCCTAATACTATTCTTTAAAATAATAATAAAGAAGACTCGAGTGTTTGTAGTTAGGAAATGACATCTTCAATGAGACTAGATCAGAAGAGCATGGAAAACCCTTTAAGGAAAAAAAAAACATAGAAAGCAAAAATAGAGGAAAAAAAATAAAAGAGATACGACGCAAGGGATACATACGTCTAAAGAATAGCTAAAACATTTTAAAGAACATTATATTATTGTTCTCATTACTTTAATTTCCTCACAAAGACATTTGACAGGAGAGTTTAGGAGCAACTAATTAATTTGAGTTATGAAAAAATATTGATCATTATATACGGTTTAGAAATAAATACTCAGTTTACTAACAAATAATACCTTAAAAAATTGTTTTATCACATCAAAATTTTTCCTAATTAGGAATAAATTTGATTCTAATTTATTCCTAATTAAATTAATCTTAATATAGAAAGAATTTAGGAGTTCTAATTATGATAAGACCATAAAAGTTATGTAATTGACTCTTAATTTGATTGAAAATTTAGGAGTTTAAATGTATTAAGGCTTTAAAAATTAAAAAAAAATGATAAACTAATTATCAAAAATAAAAAGATAGGAAAATAGAGGGGGGAAAAAGGGTCACTTGAGCAGCCTCTTCATTTTCTTTGATTTTCTTTCCTCCGTTTCATCATCTCAATCTGGTTGGGTAAATTTTTTTAATCATTTCTATTTCAGCCCTAGTTTTTCTATTTCCATCATGTCTAAGAGAAATAGAACTGATGCTAGATTTTCTAGGACTTCTAGATTATTTTCTTCTAGATCTAAGAGATTTGGAGTTTCTAAATCAAGAACTTCTTCCTTCCAAAAATTTGTTAGTCAAAATGCTTTGAAAAAATTCAATCTTTACTTCTCCCAGAAAACTGTACTCACTGGAAAACCTATAAATTTATCTAGTTTTTCTAATTATCACCTTGATTCACTCTTTGAAAAATTGGGTTGGAAAGATTTTCTGGAAATCAAAGAGAAGTTCCACCCTAACTTAGTTCAAACTTTCTATCCTAATCTGTCTTTGAATGATAGCAAGGTTATCAATAGTAGAGTTGGTTCTGTTGATGTCACTTTATCTGTTAATGATATAGTCTCATTCTAGCTCTTCTTAATAAGGGATTAGATATTTTTTCTGAGCACTTGAACTCTTTTCAGACGTATCTTGAAGAGGAATCTTGTGAACCTGCATCCTTTCTTATTCGCAACAATAACAATCAAGCTCTCACTTTGAATGATAAAATTTCTTATCTTACTATCCCATGTTAGGTTCTGGCCAAAATAATTATGTTGAATATTCTTCCCAAATCGGAAGAATACGATAAACCAAGAGGGTGCATTACTCTCTTGATTTACTGTATCATGCGTGGTCTTCCTGTCAACCTACACCAGCTTATCTTTAACAAGATCACTGCAGATAACTTTGAGCATAGGAACTTACCCTATGATATAGTTCTTACTATCTTTTTTGACTATTGGGATGTTGACCTTTCAGAGGAGGCTTTCATCGCTCCTCCAAGACCTTTTGATCACAGTTTCATAACCCATATGATGAGTCATCTTCCCCATTCACATAAAGATATTATTCTTGACGAAGAAGAGACAATTCCTACATCAAGACCTCCTTGATCGAGTCTAACCTGTGTATAGAAAAGAGAAGTTTAGAAATATAGATTAACAAGTGCAAAGTTACTCAATGCAACCACTATAACAAGTGGCTATGTGGGTCGCGGTCTACAAAAAGGGACTGTGATAGAAGCGTTTTTGGTATTCTTTTAAGTTACAAAAACTGGTTAAAGAGTCTTCTTTGTTTTTGAAAAGAAAAGGAAAAGAATTAGGTTAAGTTAGAAAGAAAGTGGAAGATAGAGTTGGTTTTGAAATCGTTTAAGGTTAAAGGAAGAACTATATTAAAGAGAAGAATGGAAAAGAAATAGAAAAAGTGTTGGCTTTAACAATCGTGTTTCTAAACTAAGAACTGAAATGAAAGTAAGGAAGAAAACTTACCTATTTTGGATGAATTCTTATCTTGAACCTTTGAGAAGATTTACATCAGAATAAAAGTGTTGAAGAACTAGAGAAGAAATAAAGTAGCGACCTACTAGATTAAGTACGATGAAGAAGAGGAGGAACATTATATTGATTGTCACTCTCAATGCAAATCTCTCAGAAGAAATTACAATCAGTGTCACTCTAAATACAATTTTTGTTCTCCTTCTCTCATGAAACACTCTCTAAACTACGTTATAAAGAGATGTAAAATTACATAAAACGAGAAAGAAAAATATAAACTAAACTAGAGCAAAAACCTAGCCTAAGGTCTCTTTCTGCAATATGGCGCCCTTTTGCCTCTAAATTTGCAGGTATTTATAGGAGAAATGAGGAAGGAAAACCGAGCTCGAGGATGTGACCAAATTTCTAGGCCAATAAAAAAGATCTGCTGATAAGGTTGGAGATATGGACAAAATCGCTTGCGAAGAGAAAAGATCTTCTGATAAGGTTGGAGATAAATATTTTTTTATCCCTTGATCTTCAGTTAAATTTTGTCTTATCTCTCAAAATCTTTTGAATATATGTCCCAATCCTTTAGATATCCCTTCGTATATTGATAGATTGACTTTATACTTTTGTATTTGCCTCTATCCTCGTTTATCCTCGTTGATTCTCCAAGCTAACTAACTGAAAATTCAAAAAATCTGATTTTAATTCAATTAGATCTCTATTTATCCTCTCTGATATGCTCAATCTTCAGTGGTGATTTGAATCCTCCCAAAATCTAGTTTAGTTGGCTTGGAGTTGTGATTTATCATCTCCCATCATATCCTGCACAAATTAAGTATTTTGACAGTATAATTGCAGGATTTATTATAGAATGGATATAAGAATGTAATAACAGATATGTAATATATGTGTTCAAATACACCCCCACACCTATCTCTTGCTCGTCCTCGAGCAAAATAATAAAACAGAACTAACCTAACTCACTTTCATAAGAATCAAGGTTGTACTTAGTACGAGCAACAAGCCGTTAAACCTCTAGGTTACCCTTAAAGGACGAGTTTTATCTCGCGAGGCTTTTAGTGAATTACACCCAAAAACCCATAAACAAAGAAAAACAAAGTGTTAGTATTTTGAAAATGCATTTTGAAAAAAAAATATTTGAAGTATTAATGTAGAAATTCAAGTAATCTGTAAGTCATAGGATTATCAAAACTTAGTCATTTCTAAACTTAGTTTCTATTCAAAAAGTTATTTTTAATCAAGATAAAGATTAAAATTATATTTTTCATCTAGCTTATTAGTTTACCCTAAGTCATATCATCTTGTGACCGTGAAAATTTGACTTGGATTCTTCAACTCTAACTCTTATGCCTTATTTTTTTAACATTTATGGCGGTAATATTTCTTAGCTCTATTAGGCTTTCTAATTCGCCCATGTAACGAGCCTTAGTCGGTGACTCTCAAACCGGATGGTATTAGGGCATCGGGTGAGAAAACACCCCAAAGATTTAAGACTCGAGCAAATAAGGCCACAAAATTAAGAATTTTTATTTATATGAACCACTTTTAGGCGTGAATACTTATGCTTTATGAGGCACAAAAACCCAGCTTAATCAGAAGATTTTTATATAATAAATATTTTTATATATAAGGTATAAGAATCTTTGTTTTAAAACCCTAAGTGTGTAAGTGTATAAAGTGTGCATATTTCATCAAAATAAAAATCAAGACTAAAATACTTTTTTCAATCTTTCTTCCTAACCTCAAAATCAAACAAATAATTTTATTTTGACCAAGTATAAGAAATCCTAATTATGATCCTATTATTTCTTAAAATTAACTTAATTTCCTAAAAAATATATCAAAGTATTATTTTCTTTTTCAAAAAGTTTTAAAGAAAGGATTTTTGTATAAGATTCTTTTGAGAAGTTTGTTGATTTGTATAAGATCATCTCACTATTGTGAAGTTATTGTTGTGCTCCTCTAGTAAAAGAAATTGAGAGTTATAGCTCCGAGATCTTGCGGGATCTACCATTGTAAAGTTTTATTGTGGTTAAATAGTGGAATCCCTCATTGTGCTGAACATGGTGATGTAGAGCAGTGACTCAAACCTCGAGAACAACTTCATTTGTTTGTGATTGCTTATTGAGTTTGCTCTTTCTATACTTTCTCTGTATTGCTATATCTTATTTTTTCTTATATCATTCATATCTGTCACCACTTATTTTTCCTATCAATTGCGCACCTAAATGATTCATGTTTTACTGCTACACAAGATACAAAATTTTAGAAATACAAAACAGAAGTGCAAGATACTCAATGCTACCACAATAGCAAGTGGCTATGCGGGTCGTGATCCACAAGGAGGGACTAGCGATGGAAGCTTTTTTGTAAGTTCTCTTTTAGGTTACAATCAATGGTTAAAGATCTTTTTTTTAGTTCTTGAAAAGAAAAAGAAAAATAAGTCACAATCAAGTTAAGAAGAAAGTGGTAGATTGAGAAGGTAAGAAAATGGAAAATAAGTTTGTACAAAGAAATTAAAACGAGGGATGAAAGAGTTGGGAGATTATGGTGTAGGTGATTAAACTAAAAGTTAAACGAAAAGAAAGAAAAACCTAAAAGAAATACTTACCTCCTCTGATTAAATACTTACCTTAAGTCTGTGGCGATGATATTACCTTGAAGTGAAGGCAATCAGCGTATAGCCCAAAAGAGTTCATTACCGTATATTCCACATTATATCATCAAGATCATACAAGTATAAAATGATACAGATTGAGACTAAAATCTATCGTCATGAGCTATCGGTGGCACGCTGATTGAGTTTTTCCTGCACACAAAATATAGAATATTAGATTTAGAAGTAAAGATGTGCAAGGTGCTCAATTCTAATCCGCTGTAGCAATGGCTATGCGGGTCGTGATCCTCAGGGAGGGACTAGCGATGGAAGCTTGTTTAGTAAGTTATCTCTTTTTTATTTATTTTTTTTATTTACAATGGTATTTACAATAAGAAGTGTGGTATTTATAATGAGAAGTGTGAAAGAAATTGGAAAGATGTGGAGTTGGTGATCTAAACTAAAATTACAAAGAAAGAAAACTATAACTAAAACACATACCTACCTCTCCTGCCCTGTTTACCTTTGATCCGTTTGCAACGACTTACCTTGTTTCTGAAGGCAATCAAGCATGGCGTATAAGATCTGTTCATCACCATAGGCCATAAAGGCACTTTTTCGGCTAAGCAGTCTCGAAGCGATCAGATCTCATGGTTTGCAAGACATCAGAGAGAAACAATAAAATAAACAAGAATAGAAGAAAAAAATAAAACAAAAACAAAAACAAACCTTGAATAGATTTTATTAACAATGGAAGAAAAATTTGACTTACACCGATGTCACCTCAGTACAAGCATGAACTCCTTCCTCCATGAAAGCATCCTCTACTCTCAGTTACATAAAAAATAAAAATTACAAAAAAGAAAAATAAAAACCTAAACTACAAACTAGCCTAAAAACCCTAGATTTAGCTCTGTAGTTTTCTGGACTTTTGAGAACTTATTCCTTTATTTTTATTACTCCAGGCCTGCATACAATAAATAATAAAATATTAGTAATAGTGCATGATTATATGAATAAATATGAAAATGTGATAGTAAATGTGATGATAAGTATGCACTTTTTACTACCTATCACACCCCCACACTTATCTTTTTGCTCGTCCTCGAGTAAAAATCAAAAATAAAAAGAAAAAATAAACTAGCTAACTCACTTTTGTAGGAATCATGGTTGCACTTAGCATGTGCAACAAGCCGTTAAACCCCTAGGTTATCCTAAAGGACGAGTGTTGTCTCGTGAGGGTTTTCAGCGGATTACACCCACAAAATCCATAAAAAGGAAAATATTTGAAATACTTTTGCAAAGACTAAGTAATCTATAAGTTTTTAGGATCCTCATTTTTATTCATTCTTAAACTTAGTCTTTATATAGTAAATTGTTTTCCTTTTTAAGGAAGGGTCAAAATTGAATGTTTGTATAGTCTTTTTCGTTACCCTAAGTCATATGCATCCTTGTGAATTTTTATTAGGAATTCCTTAACTTGGACTCTCATGCCTCTTTATTAATATTATTATATTTTTTTTTCTTTCTTTTTTTTTATATATGTAACTCATCTAATTTTCTTTCGTGTAAGTATCAAGGCTTCCTGAGGCCCTCATACCTAACTAATTGACTATTAGATGTGCTAGTACATATAAAAGTAATTTTTCTTAGTTTCCTTAGGCTTTCTAATCCACCCATGTAGCGAACTTAAAAGTCGGTGACTCCCAAACTGGTGGGTTTTAGGGCACCGGGCGAGAAAACACCCCTTGGACTCAAATTTGAGTGAACTAGGCCCCAAAACTAAGGACGCTTATTTATAAACTCACCTTTAGGCGTGAATACTTATGCTTCTTGAGCCACATGTATCCAGCTTAATCAGTGAATTTCTCTTTTTGTTTTTATTATTATTTATTATAGGTCACAAGAGTCTTTGTCTTAGAATCCTAGATATGTAAATGTATTAGGTATGCATATTTCATTAAAGTAAAAATTAAGACTAATTACTTATTCAATTTTTCCTCTTATACCTAAAAATTCAACAATTTATTTATTTTGACCAAGTTTTTAGAAATTCTAATCATGATTTTCCTAATTCTTAAGATTAACTTAGATTTCTTTCAAAAGATAAATCAAAATATTGTCCTTTTTCATTTTTTTTTCATTTTTTTTAATATTAGCAAATTTTTGTTAGTTTCTACCTATGTTAGTATGTTAGTAAAGCCTCCCCCTACACTTATCTCATGAATTGTCCTCAATGTATGAATGTATGCATGTATGCATGAAAAAGAAGAAGGGAAGGCAGAAGTTACCTCAAGGTGGTGGTTCCGGTGGTAGTCTAATTGGGCCAAGCGTTGCTACCCAATCAAGATAATGTAATATTTGGAGGAACCCACCAGAAATTTCTCTTGTATAACCCACTAAAATGTATGTATGATCATTTTTTAACAATTCCACCCCATCAAATTTCCAAATTTCATAATTATTTTCGGAGTCAATTTTGTCAACCGCCTTGCCCCAAAATGGAGTGTGAAAAGATGGAATGATTGACTTGGACGTCATAAGTACGGGAACGAATACCGACTCAGGAAAGAAACTTAAATCAAGTAATGGTTCAGGAGTCGGGCGAGGTTCAAGAAGTGGGTCCAGATCAATAAGTTGAAACTCAAGTCCACAATCATCTTCCCATAATGGAATGTGACTCAATATTGGTGATTCAAGTTCAGGAATGATAGGTGTGGGAATCAAAACTGACTCTAAAAGATTACCTAAGTTGAGAACAAAACAGGAGTCAATAATGATTCAGAAATTTGAACTTGATCACAGATTTGAGAATCTAGGTCACATATCTCATTGAGTTCAATATCATAAAAATGAGAACTTGCCAATTTATCCATGAGACTTTCAAAATTATAAAATTGGTCAAGTTCAATATGATCATCGAAAATGGGTGATTCAATTTCATGATGAATTGGCACAGGATCCAATGTTGACTCGGGAAAAGTAAAATCAGGTGAAGACACCAGAGTCATTATTGAATCAGGAAGTAGAATTGAATCACCAAGTGGGAGATCATGATCATAATCATGCTCAAGTTCTATTTCAGGAAAGGAATAACTTGCCAAACTATCAAAAATTGGAGTTTCGGCAAGTTCAAATGATCGTACTGAATTAGAATCTTGTTGTCCAAAACAACTTGGCTCGTCGGCTCTAACAGAATGGTTAACCATATCAGAAATGGCCGAACGGTGAGAACGTAAAGATTGAACCATCATATCTATTTCATGATCACGAGCGATTCTAGCCTGAGTCATGGCTTCAAGCATCTTTTCATAGTCGATGGGTGCATCATTTTGTTGTATTGGACTTCAAAAGAGGAAGTGTTGTTGGGACAATCGTGATGAAATTGTGAGTCCGTCAGATTCTGTGATTGTTGCTTGGACTCACGCATCATCATGTCTAAGATTGATGGTTGTTGTTGCTTGGACTCATGCATACTCATCATTTCCAAGATAGTTGGTTTTCTATTCTGAATGGGTGGATCTGAGTATGAATCTTGGGAATATTTTGGACAAGGTGGATACGGAGGACAAGTTGGTTGAAAATTGGACTCGAGGGAAGCGAAATCCCATGAACTCTGTGAAGAGTTAAAGTTATTATGGAAATTATGGTCATAAGATGGGGGCATGGGTTATATTCATTCGGATAAGACCATTCTGACACAGTAGGTTGGTCAAAGTTATAATATGCCAGGTTGGTAATATCCGAAAAAGACGTTGGTGTGTAATATGGATTAGAATTGAAAAAATTGTTATATGCCATATCACACAAACACAAACAAAGAAAAAGAAAACAAACAAATAAGCAAACAAAAAAAGAAAAAAATTCTAACCTAAGTTAGGGTAGACCTATGACCTAGACGACTCCTAACTGGTTTGACTATCCACGGGAGGTAGGGCGCAGACTTTGACCACAAGTTAATCAGCCAGGTCAGGGCAAGATTAGCGGAAGGTTTTCCGTTAAAGACGTTCCTTAATTAAATAACCACCAATCTTCGGGCTTTCGGCCCTCAATCCCCTTCCTAGACACTGATTTGGCAGGAGTCAAATTCCAACATCGTTCACCCTTAGGATAATATCCTAATTGAGTCCAAGATGTCCCTAGGGCCAACGTCTAGTCAATTTTTATTTAGGGTTTGGGTTGTGAGTGCAACGGAGATGATTTGTGGGCCAAGGAAGGGTGATGAAATCCCCACATTATGTTATTTATGGGTTATGCCCTTAAAATTTTTTTTGTGTACGTGTAAAGCAGTAGACAAATATTCACTTAAAGCAGAAAATCAGCCAAGGGTGTTTCCTAGTCTATATGCAATGCGAACGTACCTTGTCTCCAGCACTCTTCAACAAAAATTAAAAAAGTTAAATAGACACGTGCCTATAAGCAAGAGTCTAATTTTTTTTTTATTTTTCAACAAATAGGTTACTGTTAATTAATTAGCAGTATGCAGGGTGATCACAGAGAATATTTAACAGAGCAGTAAACAAATCTTTCAATTTTCAGCAACCTGCAGAAACCTTAGTGAGTAGTTCACTACTAAGGCCGCGGAAACGCGGCTATTGCCGCGTTTGCGCGGCACTGTGTAGGCTCTGCTGCTCTGCCTTCGAGGGCAGAGGCACAGAGTTGCTATATGTCCTTGCTGCTGTTATTTTTCCTGTTCTCCGAACCTGCAAACAGAAAAAATAAAAGAATTAGTTAAAAAAATTTTATTATTTTTTTTAAGAGAATACTTACCGTCCCTCCCCGGCAACGGCGCCAAAATTTTGATTGAGTTTTTCCTGCACACAAAATATAGAATATTAGATTTAGAAGTAAAGATGTGCAAGGTGCTCAATTCTAATCCGCTGTAGCAATGGCTATGCGGGTCGTGATCCTCAGGGAGGGACTAGCGATGGAAGCTTGTTTAGTAAGTTATCTCTTTTTTTATTTATTATGTTATTTACAATGGTATTTACAATAAGAAGTGTGGTATTTACAATGAGAAGTGTGTAAGAAATTGGAAAGATGTGGAGTTGGTGATCTAAACTAAAATTACAAAGAAAGAAAACTATAACTAAAACACATACCTACCTCTTCTGCCCTGTTTACCTTTGATCCGTTTGCAACGACTTACCATGTTTCTGAAAGCAATCAAGCATGGCGTATAGGATCTGTTCATCACCATAGGCCATCAAGGGCACTTTTTCGGCTAAGCAGTCTCAAAGCGATCAGATCTCATGGTTTGCAAGACATCAGAGAGAAACAATAAAATAAACAAGAATAGAAGAACAAAAATAAAACAAAAACAAAAACAAACCTTGAATAGATTTTATTAACAATGGAAGAAAAGTTTGACTTATACCGATGTCTCCTCGGTACAAGCATGAACTCCTTCCTCCATGAAAGCATCCTCTACTCTCAGTTACATAAAAAATAAAAATTACAAAAAAGAAAAATAAAAACCTAAAGTACAAACTAGCCTAAAAACCCTAGATTTAACTCTGTAGTTTTCTGGACTTTTGAGATCTTATTCCTTTATTTTTATTACTCAAGGCCTGCACACAATAAATAATAAAATATTAGTAATAGTGCATGATTATATGAATAAATATGAAAATATGATAGTAAATGTGATGATAAATATGTACTTTTTACTACCTATCACACCCCCACACTTATCTTTTTGCTCGTCCTCGAGTAAAAATTAAAAATAAAAAGAAAAAATAAACTAGCTAACTCACTTTTGTAGGAATCACGGTTGCACTTAGCATGTGCAACAAGCCGTTAAACCCCTAGGTTATCCTAAAGGACGAGTGTTGTCTCATGAGGGTTTTCAGCGGATTACACCCACAAAATCCATAAAAAGGAAAATATTTGAAATACTTTTGAAAAGACTAAGTAATCTATAAGTTTTTAGGATCCTCATTTTATTCATTCTTAAACTTAGTCTTTATATAGTAAATTGTTTTCCTTTTTAGGTAAGGGTCAAAATTGAATGTTTGTATAGTCTTTTTCGTTACCCTAAGTCATATGCATCCTTGTGAATTTTTACTAGGAATTCCTTAACTTGGACTCTCATGCCTCTTTATTAATATTATTATATATTTTTTTCTTTCTTTTTTTTAATATATGTATAACTCATCTAATTTTCTTTCGTGTAAGTATCAAGGCTTCTTGAGGCCCTCATACCTAACTAATTGACTATTAGATGTTTTAGTACATATAAAAGTAATTTTTCTTAGTTTCCTTAGGCTTTCTAATCCACCCATGTAGCGAACTTAAAAGTCGGTGACTCCCAAACTGGTGGGTTTTAGGGCACCGGGTGAGAAAACACCCTTTGGACTCAAATTTGACTGAACTAGGCCCCAAAACTAAGGACGCTTATTTATAAACTCACCTTTAGGCGTGAATACTTATGCTTCTTGAGCCACATGTATCCAGCTTAATCAGTGAATTTCTCTTTTTTTCTTATTATTTATTATAGGGCACAAGAGTCTTTGTCTTAGAATCCTAGATATGTAAATCTATTAGGTATGCATATTTCATTAAGGTAAAAATCAAGACTAATTACTTATTCAATTTTTCCTCCTATACCTAAAAATTCAACAATTTATTTATTTTGACCAAGTTTTTAGAAATCCTAATCATGATTTTCCTAATTCTTAAGATTAACTTAGATTTCTTTCAAAAGATAAATCAAAATATTGTCCTTTTTCATTTTTTTTCATTTTTTTAATATTAGCAAAAATTTTTTAGTTTCTACCTATGTTAGTATGTTAGTAAAGCCTCCCCCCACACTTATCTCATGCATTGTCCTCAATGTATGAATGTATGCATGTATGCATGAAAAAGAAGAAGGGAAGGCAGAAGTTACCTCAAGGTGGTGGTTCCAGTGGTGATCTAATTGGGCCAAGCGTTGCTACCCAATCAAGATAATGTAATATTTGGAGGAACCCACCAGAAATTTCTCTTGTATAACCCACTAAAATGTATGTATGATCATTTTTTAACAATTCCACCCCATCAGATTTTCAAATTTCATAATTATTTTCGGAGTCAATTTTGTCAACCGCCTTGCCCCAAAATGGAGTGTGAAAAGATGGAATGATTGACTTGGACGTCATAAGTATGGGAACGAATACCGACTGAGGAAAGAAACTTAAATCAAGTAATGGTTCAGGAGTCGGGCGAGGTTCAAGAAGTGGGTCCAAATCAATAAGTTGAAACTCAAGTCCACAATCATCTTCCCACAATGGAATGTGACTCAAGATTGGTGATTCAAGTTCAGGAATGATAGGTGTGGGAATCAAAACTGACTCTAAAAGATTACCTAAGTTGGGTTACAAAATAGGAGTCAATAATGATTCAGGAATTTAAACTTGATCACAGATTTGAGAATCTAGGTCACATATCTCATTGAGTTCAATATCATAAAAATGAGAACTTGCCAATTTATCCATGGGACTTTCAAAATTATAAAATTGGTCAAGTTCAATATGATCATCAAAAATGGGTGATTCAATTTCATGATGAATTGGCACAGGATCCAATGTTGACTCCGGAAAAGTAAAATCAGGTGAAGACACCGGAGTCATTATTGAATCAGGAAGTAGAATTGAATCACCAAGTGGGAGATCATGATCATAATCATGCTCAAGTTCTATTTCAGGAAAGGAATAACTTGCCAAACTGTCAAAAATTGGAGTTTCGACAAGTTCAAATTATCGTACTGAATTAGAATCTTGTTGTCCAAAACAACTTGGCTCGTCGGCTCTAACAGAATGGCTAACCATATCAGAAATGGTCGAACGGTGAAAACGTAAAGATTGAACCATCATATCTATTTCATGATCACGAGCGATTCTAGCCTGGGTCATGGCTTCAAGCATCTTTTCATAGTCGATGGGTGCATCATTTTGTTGTGATTGGACTTAAAAAGAGGAAGTGTTGTTGGGAGAATTGTGATGAAATTGTGAGTCCGTCAGATTCTGTGATTGTTGCTTGGACTCACGCATCATCATGTCTAAGATTGATGGTTGTTGTTGCTTGGACTCATGCATACTCATCATTTCCAAGATAGATGGTTTTCTATTCTGAATGGGTGGATCTGAGTATGAATCTTGGGAATATTATGGACTAGGTGGATACGGAGGACAAGTTGGTTGAAAATTGGACTCGGGGGAAGCGAAACCCCATGAACTCTGTGAAGAGTTGAAGTTATTATGGAAATTATGGTCATAAGATGGGGGCATGGGTTATATTCATTCGGATAAGACCATTCCGACACACTAGGTTGGTCAAAGTTATGATATGCCGGGTTGGTAATATCCGAAAAAGACATTGGTGTGTAATATGGATTAAAATTGGAAAAATTGTTATATGCCATATCACACAAGCACAAACAAAGAAAAAGAAAACAAACAAATAAGCAAACAAAAAAAGAAAAAAAATTCTAACCTAAGTTAGGGTAGACCTATGACCTAGACGACTCCTAACTGGTTAGACTGTCCACGGGAGGTAGGGCGCAGACTTTGACCACATGTTAATCAGCCAGGTCAGGGCAAGATTAGTGGGAGGTTTTCCGTCAAAGACGTTCCTTAATTAAATAACCACCAATCTTCGGGCTTTCGGCCCTCAATCCCCTTCCTAGACACTGATTTGGCAGGAGTCAAATTCTAACACCGTTTCCCCTTAGGATAATCTCCTAATTGAGTCCGAGATGTCCCTAAGGCCAACGTCTAGTCAATTTTTATTTAGGGTTAGGGTTGTGAGTGCAACGGAGATGATTTGTAGGCCAAGGAAGGGTGATGAAATCCCCACCTTATGTTATTTATGGGTTATGCCCTTAAATTTTTTTTTGTGTACGTGTAAAGCAGTAGACAAATATTCACTCAAAGCAGAAAATCAGCCAAGGGTGCTTTCTAGTCTATATGCAATGCGAACGTACCTTGTCTCCAGCGCTCTTCAACAAAAATTAAAAAAGTTAAATAGACACGTGCCTATATGCAAGAGTCTAAATTTTTTTTATTTTTCAACAAATAGGTTACTGTTAATTAATTAGCAGTATGCAGGGTGATCACAGAGAATATTTAACAGAGCAGTAAACAAATCTTTCAATCTTTAGCAACCTGCAGAAACCTTAGTGAGTAGTTCACTACTAAGGCCGCGGAAACGCGGCTATTGCCGCGTTTGCGCAGCACTGTAGTAGGCTCTGCTGCTCTGCCTTCGAGGGCAGAGGCACAGAGTTGCTATATGCCCTTGCTGCTGTTATTTTTCTTGTTCTCCGAACCTGCAAACAGAAAAAATAAAAGAATTAGTTAAAAAAATTTTATTATTTTTTTAAGAGAATACTTACCGTCCCTCCCCGGCAACGGCGCCAAAATTTTGATTGAGTTTTTCCTGCACACAAAATATAGAATATTAGATTTAGAAGTAAAGATGTGCAAGGTGCTCAATTCTAATCCACTGTAGTAATGGCTATGCGGGTCGTGATCCTCAGGGAGGAACTAGCGATGGAAGCTTGTTTAGTAAGTTATCTCTTTTTTATTTATTTTGTTATTTACAATGGTATTTACAATAAGAAGTGTGGTATTTACAATAAGAAGTGTGAAAGAAATTGGAAAGATGTGGAGTTGGTGATCTAAACTAAAATTACAAAGAAAGAAAACTATAACTAAAACACATACCTACCTCTTCTGCCATGTTTACCTTTGATCCGTTTGCAACGACTTACCTTGTTTCTGAAGGCAATCAAGCATGGCGTATAAGATCTGTTCATCACCATAGGCCATCAAGGGCACTTTTTCGGCTAAGCAGTCTCGAAGCGATCAGATCTCATGGTTTGCAAGACATCAGAGAGAAACAATAAAATAAACAAGAATAGAAGAACAAAAATAAAACAAAAATAAAAACAAACCTTGAATAGATTTTATTAACAATGGAAGAAAAGTTTGACTTACACCGATGTCACCTCAGTACAAGCATGAACTCCTTCCTCCATGAAAGCATCCTCTACTCTCATTTACATAAAAAATAAAAATTACAAAATAGAAAAATAAAAACCTAAACTACAAACTAGCCTAAAAACCCTAGATTTAGCTCTGTAGTTTTCTGGACTTTTGAGATCTTATTTCTTTATCTTTATTACTCAAGGCCTGCACACAATAAATAATAAAATATTAGTAATAGTGCATGATTATATGAATAAATATGAAAAATGTGATAGTAAATGTGATGATAAATATGCACTTTTTACTACCTATCACATACGCAAAGGCAAGGTTATTTCAATGCTATAAGACTCACTTGGATAGCAATTGGTTCCAAAAGAAGAGAAGTAGGAAAGAAGAAGAAGAATACAAAAAATAAAGAAGAATATAAAATTGTAACTATAGAATTAATATTGTAACAATAAGAGAAAAGAAGAACAACTTACACCGGTGTCATTCTCAGCACAAACTTCACTCTCATTCTCCTATGAAACTCTGACCTTCTCTGAATTACATAAGTGAAAATTGAAAATTACATAAAAAGAAAAATAAAAACTACACTAAAAAGAATAAAAAACTGGCCTAAAATCTATCTCTGCATGGTCACTCTCTGTGATCTCTGGAAAACCCAGTATTTATAGGCAAAAATCAATGGGAAGGAGCGTACGAAGATAGAGGGAGCAAACATTCCCCCAACCGAATCAATAAAGCCAAGGAAACGAGGCTTTGGCCGCGTTTTCATGGCCTAGGTGTGGCCAGGTGGCCACATCCGGGGGTACAGCTCCTCATCAGTGATTTTCCTTTATCTGATTCTGGATTTCCCATTTCAGATCCTAGATTTGATGAAAATGCCTTTGATTTTTGGCTTTAACCAATTGATTTTGGAAGATTTATTTTAACCCATTTTTAACTTCTCTGATTTGCCATGATCTGCCCTGATTTTCTGATTTCGAATTAATTCTGAATTAAATCAGAATTTTGATGGGCTTTTGTGCTCGTTTCTCTTTCCTTTCCTTTAGCAATGGGCCAGAATATAAATTAGACAATAATTAGGATTAAAAGCAAAGTTTATTATGTAATAAATTTGAGAATTTGATAATGAATGTGCAATATCAGCGACCGATCACACCCCTATACCTATCTTTTGCTCGTCCTCGAGCAAAATAACAAAACTAAACCAAAAATTATTAGACCACAATCGCAGGTCACGTGATTGCACTGAGCATGTGCAATAAGCCGTTAAACCTCTAGGCTCCCCCTAGAGGACGAGTTTCGTGAAGATTTTGAATGGATTGCAGCCACAAAATCCATAAAGAAAGAGAAAAATGTTAGTATTTTGAAAACATATTTTGAAAGAGAAAAATATTTAAAGTATTATTGTAAGAGTTCAAGTAATCTATAAGTTATAGGAAAATTGAATTTTTCATTCTTAAGCTTAGTCTTCATTCAAAAACTTGTTATCAACCAAGGCATGAAGTCAAACTGTATTTCTCATCTAATCTATTATTTTACCCTAAGTCATATGCACCTTTGTGACAGTAAAATTTTGACTCAGGGTTCTTTATCTCTAACTCTTATACCTTATTTTCTTTTCTTTTATTTTTTTCTTATTTTTGGTGATATTATTCCTTAGTTCTCTTAGGCTTTCTAATCTGCCCATGTAACGAGCTTTTAATCGATGACTCCCAAACCAAACGGTCTTAGGGCACTGGGTAAGAAAAAATTAAGGATTTTATTATATGAACTGCTTTTAGGCATGAATACTTATGCTTTATGAAGCACAATACCCAGCTTAATCAGAGGATTATATATATATATATATATATATATTCTTTTTTTTTAATAAGGCATAAGAATCTTTATTTTTGAACCCTAAGTGTGTAAGTGTATAAAGCATGCATATATCATCAAGGTAAAAATCAAGACTAAATTACTTTTCTAAATTTTCTTTCTAACCTTGGAAATCAGACAAATAATCTTATTTCGACCAAGTATAAAAAATCCTAATTATGATTCTCCTATTCCTTAAAATTGACTTAATTTCTTAAAAAGAATATGTCAAAATATTGTTTCTATTTTCAAAAAGTTTTTAAAAGTAAAGAAAATGTTAAAAAAAATTTCTTTTTTTATAATAAAAGGAAAATCTAGGTTATGTTAGAACCCTCCTCCACACCTATCTCATGTATTGTCCTCAATGTATGAATTAATACACAAATGCATGAAAAAGAAAAAAGGGAAGGAAAATATTATCTTATGGTGGTGGTTCCGGTGGTGGTCTGATTAAGTAAAGCGTTACTACCCAATCAAGATAATGTGGTGGTTCACGGAACCCACCTTTATTGATCACTTTTTTATTTACATATTTACAGTCCTCAATATGAAAAGATCATAAAAGATCCTATCGTTAAACTTACTTCCTTTACATGACCAGTTCTGAAAAATCATCACAGAGTCATCATGGTATATACCTATGTCCAACAAAAGAATGTGACTTTATGGAATGGTTGACTTGGGCTCAAGAATGATAGGTTTATGAACCAATACTAACTCGGAAAAATCAACTTTGGGTTCGAGAGTTAGTTTTGGTTCAAGAGTTAAGTCCAAGTCCAAGAATTGATATTCACATTCTTTTCCCATAAATAGAATGTGACTATCCAAAATTGGTGATTTTATTTCTAGATCTATGGGTAAGAGAATAAATGTTGGCTTGGAAAATTGGTCCAAATTGGGTGGGAAAACCGAAGTCAACATAGATTTGAAGATGGAAACTGAATCACAAAGTTGGCAATCTGGTTCACATTCATAATCAAGTTCAGTCTCATTAAAATGAAAACTTGCCAATCGTCTATGGGTTGATATTGGTCAAATTTAAGATTTTGTGGTGAAATTGAATTTTGGTCAAAGTCTTCAAGATACTATGGTTCTTGATTTTCATCAATATGGTTAGAAGTGTCAAAAATAGTCAAAGATTGGGTAGGGAGAGTTTCCTTATTCCTATGCATGTTTTTCAATCTACAAAGTCTTACTTCTATCATATCAAGTGGATCATTTTGGAATTAAATTATGGATTCTATACTCTTTTCTAAGTCGGCGTGTTCTTCTTGAAAAATAGAGTAAGGATCAATGGCTTGAAAATTTTGACGGGATTTTTTGAGTCTTCTAAAATTTAATTCGTCGCTTAAGCTCGTCCAAGGCTTCGATCCTCTTTTCCCAGTCAATTGATTCTTCTAATGGTTGTTTCTGAGAAGGAGTATATGACGTTGGATGTTGGTAAGGTGGTTGACAATATGACTCGGGGGAGTTGCATCCCCATTGACTCTGTGAGGAGTAGTGATGATTATTCTAATCTTATTCCTAGTATTGGGACTGGGGCATGTATTGATTCAGATAAGACCAACCCGGCACACTAGGTTGGTTAAAGTTATTATATACAGGGTTGGTAATATCCGAAAAAGAGGTCAGGGTGTAACATGGATTACCATTAAAATTGAAAAAATTGTTATTATAAGCCATATCACACAAGAAATGTCAAACACAAAAAAAGAAAATAAACAAATAAGCAAACAAAAAAAAAATCTAGCCTAACTTAGAGTAGACCTTAGACCTAAACGACTCCTAAATAGTTAGACTGTCCACGGAGGGTATATTGTAGAATCTGACCATAAGTTAATCGATCAGGTAGGGACAAGATCAGTGGGAGATATCCGGGTATAAGTAACAAGCGTAATTATGCCAAACTACAAACCTTCGGGATTTCGCCCCTCAATCCCCAACCTTAAACACCGATTTAGCAAGAGTCAAATTCTAATCAACTTTCCCCTTAGGTCAATCTTCTATGCGAGTCCGAGATGTCCCTAGGGCGAACGTCTACTCAATTTTAGTTAGGCTTGCATGTGAGTGAGGAGATTGTTTGCGGGCTAAGAGAGAATAATGACTTTCCCACCTTATCTTGTTTATAGGACAAGCCCTTAAATCAATTTAGTGCAATGTATACATTAAAAGAAATACTTAAGCAATGTAAACGATTGGGGTGGAATGAGCACTTGAAAGATGTGTGTTTTATGAAGTCAATGAAAAGTTTGCGTGTGTGCTAATGTTCCCTCGATACTTCCATTATAGCATTGGCTCAACGGGTCGATTCTACAGGGACGGGAGGCGATAGAAGCATTAACAGTTCTTATTCACATCGGTTGTTAATAATTTCTTCTTTGTGAAAGAATGAGAAAAACATAAAGAAAAAAATAAATTCAGAAGTGATAGGTGAAGAAGGCGATGAAACGATGATGTAAAAATAAAAGAGAAGTGGTTGTGAATTGGTGTAGAAGAAAATAGAAAAATGATAAAAGCAAATGAAATGAGAAGAGGTTTTGAAAAATAGTTTTAAAATCAAAATAGAAGAAAAGAAGAAGTAGAAGAGGTAAGTGATGAAATAAAAGTGGTATTTTTATGTTGAAGAGTGGTTTGAAAACAAAATGAAAAGAAGATTCATGGAAACTAACTACTAATTGCTCCACTAATCGTGCTAACCTCTTAGTGATAGTTGCCTCACATGGATATTTGGCCATCACTAGTTCTTGGCTTCAAGAGACGATACAAAGTATGACACATAAGATGGTTTCTCACATACAAAACTTGCATCAAGAGCAAGTTAATAAAAATCTTAGATCATCAAAATCATTAGAAGCAAGTATGAAATAAGAGAAAGTTGGCATGGTTAGCAAGTTAGTAAGTTAGATGTTAGATCCATCATCATGAGCCATCAATGGCTCTTGCAACAGCAAGGCCTTGTAGATGCTATTAGATTCATGTGGATTATCAAGAAGGGGTCAGATGATTAGTGGTTAGTAGTTGATTGCCATAAAATGAAAGTTAGCTAGTCATGTTAAAGGTTAGAGAAGAAACCATTAAAGAAAGAAGGAAGATTACATAGATTATCACCATCTCTTACATCAATCTCTCTCTGAATCTCTTCGCCCTAATAAATAAATCTAAAAGAAAATAAAAATACAAAAGAAAGAAGAAGAATACCTACACTACTCAAAAGATAGAAAACCTAGCCTATATTCTAATTTGCTTGCGTTCTGAGCCTCTGCAGGGGTTTCTATAGGCAGAAAAGCCTTCTAGAAGATGAGACGAGACCATGCGTCGAAAATCGACATGGGGCCCACCACAGGGCCGCGAAAACGCATCCATAGCTGCATTTTCGCGGCAATACCAGGGTCCTAGGTCCCTATTTTTGGTGCGTGGGTTCGTGTCGCTTAGGTCCCTGGTTTTAGTGCGTGGCTTCGTGTCGCTTCGAGGACCATCCAGATATACTCAGATTCGGTTAATTCGTCCTGATTTGTGTTAGACACCCGCAAGGGTCTAGGTTCAATGCATCTTCTAGAAACTCCCTTGCTTAGCCTCTAGGAAATGCGGATTTAAATATCCGAAAATGGGTTTAATTAAGCTCTTATTATTCTTTTGCTCTCCTTGTTTTGATTATCTGCAAAAGAGACTAAAACACGGTTTAGACCGACATTTTACTCTAAATCAGTAGGGAAATACAATATAATAATGCAAAACTGTAGACTAATCATAAACAATTCAAAAGTGCTTCTACACTACATGCTATGCACACGTACCCTTGCTCTAGCACTCTTCAATAGTAATGTAAAATATAAACGAATTAGACACGTGCCTAAATGCAAATCTAAACTATTTTTAGCATTTAACAAATATCATTTTACTGTTGAGGTTAGAAAGTATGTACAGTGAGACAAATACGAAAATAAATAGCTACAGAAATTTAGCTCTGCAATACAGCCAATCTGCAGAAATACAGGTTAGTAGTTCATTTAGATTTGTCAATGAAAGTAGCAAATATGAGGGCTTCTGGGATCTGCTTTCTTGAGCAGAGTCCAGGGCCACTTATATGTCCATCGCAGCAAAAATTTCCTTGATGTTAAATCTGTACACCAAGAACAAAGAAGAAGGTTAACCAAAAATGTAAACTTAAAAAGAGAACTACTTACCGTTCCTCCCCGGCAATGGCGCCAAAATTTGATTGATGTTTTACCTGTACACAAGATACAGAATTTTAGAAATACAAAATAGAAGTGCAAGATACTCGATGCTACCGCAATAGCAAGTGGCTATGCGGGTCGTGAGCCACAATGAGAGATTAGCAATGGAAGCATTTTTGCAAGTTCTCTTTTAGGTTACAATCAATGGTTAAAGATTTTTTTTAATTCTTGAAAAGGAAAAGAAAAATAAGTTACAATCAGGTTAAGACGAAAGTGGTAGATTAAGAAGGTGGAAAAAATAGAAAATGAGTTTGTACAAAGAAATTAAAAAGAGTGATGAAAGAGTTGGGCGATTGTGGTATAGGTGATTAAACTAAAAGTTAAATGAAAAGAAAGAAAAACTTAAAAGAAATACTTACCTCCTCTAGTCAAATACTTATCTTAAGTCTGTGGCGACGATGTTATCCTGAAGTGGAGGCAATCAGCACATAGCACATAAGAGTTAATTCTCGTCTCTTCCACATTACATCATCAAGACGATACAAGTATGAAAGTATGAAATGACACAGATTGACACTAAAATCCATCATCATGAGCTATCGGTGGCACTCGCAAAGGCAAGGCTCTTTCGATGCTATTAGACTCACTTGGATAGCAATTGGTACCAAAAGAAGAGAAGAAGAAAAGAAGAAGAAGAATATAAAAAACAAAGAAGAACATAAAAATGTAACTATAGATTCAATGTTGTAATAATAAGAGAAAAGAAGAAGACTTACACAGTGTCACTCTCAGCACAAGCTTCACTCTCATTCTCCTATGAAACTCTGATCTCTTCTAAATTACATAAGTGAAAGCTGAAAATTACTTAAAAAGAAAAATAAAAACCTACACTAAAAAGAATGAAAAACTGGCCTAGAATCTATCTCTGCATGGTCTCTCCCTATGGTCTCTGAAAAACTCAGTATTTATAGGCAAAACCCAACGGGGAGGAGCGTACAAAGATAGGGGGAGTAAATGCTCCCCCAACTGAATCAACAAAGTCGCGAAAACACGGCTTTGGCCACATTTCTGCGGCCTGGGTATGGCCAGGTGGCCACACCTGGGGGGGTACAGCTCCTCATTCAGTGATCTTTCTTTATCTGGTTCTAGATTTCCCGTTTCAGCTTCTGAATTTGGTGAAACTACCTTTGATCTTTAGCTTTAACCAATTGATTTTAGAAGATTTATTTTATCTGATTTTCAACTTCTCTAATTTGCCATGATCTGACCTAATTTTCTAATTTTGAATTAATTATGAATTAAATCAGAATTTTAATGGGCTTTTGGGCTCGTTTCTTTTTCCTTTCCTTTAGCAATGGGCCTGCATATAAATTAGACAATAATTAGGATTAAAAGCAGAGTTTATTATATAATAAGTATGAGAATGTGACAATAAATGTGCAATATCAGTGACCGATCACTAAACACTTGTTAAAAAGGAGTCAAAAAGGAATAAGTTAATGGGATATTCAACCTAAATTCTCGGTTGTAAGTTTGACTATTGGGTTGTGTGTTGTTATTCATTTTTATTCTTGCATTATAACTTTATATCACTTATTCACCCCCTCTAGGTGTATTTTAGTACCGGCATTTTGCATGATTATTAATCGACTAATAGGTCTTATTAGTCGACTAGGTCTCGGGCTAGTCGATTGACACCTTGGAGTAGTCGACTAGGCCCTGCAACAGAGAGATGGGTTTTCAGATTGTGTTACAGTAGTTGGCTAGATATTTGGTATAGTAGAATGATAATTGGTATTAGTCGACTAATACTTAGCCCTAGCCGACTATTATCGGTTTATGGCAGTTTTCAAATATGATTTTGTTTCTAGTTTGAATTGGATCTGGGTTTTCCTTTTTCTCTAAGGCGGTGCTAATTGGATTGTTGATGTTTGTGTTAGACTAGCATCATCCTAGGTGCCTATTTAAACCACTTGGGGGTGGCCTTTTGAAGGTATGTCAAGAATTCAAGAGAAATTTAGATTTCTACTATTGAGAGTTTTGAGAGAGAATCTTCTTGTAACTCATATATTTTCTTATCTATTTTTAATAAAGATTTCTCCCCTCCTTCTCGTGGACGTAGGCACATTGTTGGACCACATTAAATCTTGTATTCTTTCGTTGTATGGTGACATAGTTTTAATTACTTGCTACTGATAGATCTTTAATTCAGTGTTTCTCTATTGTTTGATCAGTGATAGATCACAACAATTGGTATTAGAGCGATGTCTAGCAAGACGACAACGATAACTAAGTTCGAGGTGGAAAAATTCAATAGGAAGTCCCACTTCTTATTATGGAAGATGCGAGTAACATCATTACTCATGAAGGAGGGAACATAGAAGGCCCTGCTTGGTATTGACAAGAAGCCATTGAAGATGGAGGATGATGAGTGGAACGACATCGACTTCTGAGCAAAAGCGACGACCATACTATGCCTATCAAACGAAGTCCTCTACAACGTGATGAAAAAGGAGACAACTGCTGGTCTTTGTGAGAGCCTTTACATAACGAAGAGTTTGTCGAGCAAGATTTTCATGAAGAAGCAGTTATACAGCTTTCGGATGAAAGAAGGTACACCTATTTTATAAAATCTCAATGTTTTTAATAGAATTTTAAGCGACATATTGGCTTTAGAGATTAAGCTAGAAGAAGAAGACAAAGCTCTTTTGTTACTTTCTTCTCCTTCATCAAGTTATGACCACTTGGCGACCACTATCATGTATGGTAAGAAGACTTCAGAGTTAGAAGACGTCAGACAGATGCTCCAGAATAACGAGATGATGAAGAATACAGATTCTACAAAAGAGGCCTCAGGATGGGTTGTCAAGAGCCAGAGGGGAAGATCAAAGAGTAAGGGAACTAAAAGGGATCCAGAGGTTTCTAGAAATTTTTTTTCTATTTTTGCAAAATATCAGGGTACATTTGGAAGAATTGTATGAAATACAAAGAGATGTTGAAGAGGAAATGCGGCAAGGATTTTGATGGGGTTAGTATCAGTAGAAAGTCATATCAAGCCAGGGTAGTCAAAAAAGTAGATAAGGATTTATATGATATCTTGATGGTGAGTCAAGAAGGTAAAAACTCCGATGCTTGGTTACTTGACTCGGCGTACACATACCGCATGTGCCCAAAAAGAGAGTGGTTCAGTTTTATAAGCCTTATGATGGAGGCTCTGTCCTGATCGGTAACGACGCCGTATGCAAGATTATTGGCATTGGTAACATCAATATGAGGATGTTTGATGGAGAGGTTTGAACCACGAATGTTCAATATGTTTCAGATTTAAAGAAGAATATTCTCTCATTGAGAGTTTTGAAAGCTCAAGGGTACAAGTTTTCAGGTGCAAATGGAGAAATCAAAGTTACCAAAGACTCCTTAATGATTCTCAAAGGAGAAAGGACAGCAAATTTATACAAATTGATAGGAAGCATTATTGTTGGTGATACTTTAGCAGCAATGGAGAAGGAGGATACTATAAGTTTTTGGCATATTGATTGGGAAAGAGGATAGTGTGATAGATTGCATAAATATTCAATAAAAGAAAGAAGGTTTAGAGTCAACCTTAGGTGCTTGATCACTCCACAATGTATTTAAAATGATTGATGTATCCTTTCCAAATCACCGTAGTAGCACAAGCTGTACGGGTCGAATCCACAAGGAGAGCTCACGATGGAAGCTTTACGGTTTAATGTGAAGATAGAAAACGAAAATTCTTCTTTGTTTTAAAAGAATGCAAAAGACATGGAAAAAGAAATGAAAGAATTGTTGGTTGGTTTGTACATGAAATGAAAACTATGGAAATAAAATGAAAAGAATCGAAGACAAGATTTGCTTTGGAATTAATACTAAAAGAATGAAAACTTGTAGAAGACTTTTAGATGAGAAAGGCCATGACTAGCTAACATTACTAACTTGCTAACTTACTAATCTCCGTTAGGGTGATGCTTGCCTCATGTTGATTCATCGGCATATGTTTGTTTTGCGTGTTGGTCTAGTTACTTTCCCACTTGATTGACGGGTAATCTTCTTGGACTTGTCTTGTAGCCTCATTGATGTCATAGGCCTTCAAGATAGACTTTCAATGGTGGAATCAAAAGAGTTGCCACTCAAGGGATGCTAAGGAAGAAGATACAACATTCATTAATTGAAGTAAAGAAGTTGTACAACAAATAGCATATGGTTGGTGATCCATCTCCATGTTCCATCAAGGCACTTATTCTAAAGACAAGGCTCTAAATGAGGCACACATGAATCATATGGAGAATTATAACAAGAGATTGCCAAGCATGAAAGTAACCCATCGGGGATGAAAAAGACTCAACAATTGCAAGATGAAGTATTTGCATTCACCCAAGAGTTAGAAGTTAAGCAAGATTAGTTGTTAGCTAGTCATGTTAGAAGAATTTAGCTACTAGCCATTACAAGAAAAGAAAAGCAATTCATGAATAAGAGTGCAATGAAAGTAAAGCTTGAATGAAAGAATGCAAGTAAAGTACTAGAAAATGCTCAAGTAGAGAAAGGAGTTGGATTAAACCTTGCTTCACAAGTTGTCACACCTTGATTTACACAAGCTTTCTCTCTCTCACAATCTCTCTTTTTGCAGAATTTCTAGGGAGGAAGAAGACTAAGAGAAATAAAACCTAGAGAAAAATCAAAATACAATCTCTTTCTCTATTCTCTCCTCTCTCCTCTTCTCCTCTTCTCCTCTCCTCTTTGCGAAGGCCCTGGTGGTGTATTTATAGCCTCAGAGAGAAGGCTCCAGAATCCAGGTTGTTGGAGAGAAACTCGGCCTTAACGGCCTTGTAACCGCCGTGGACACGCGGCAAAATCCTGGAAAGCGCGGCAAAATCTTGGCCGTTGAGGCCGAGATTTCTGTTGCGCGTATCTCGTAGGTTGTTTTCCACGTGGACCTTCTGGAAGTATGAGCTGGCGCGTGGATCTCTTCTGATCATGGCCTCAACATTTGGGCTTTCTTTTGGGCTTTGATTTTTTTTCTTTTAATTTTTGATAATTAAAGGGATTTTGGGCCTTTTCTCAATTAGAATATGGACCTGAAAAAATAGAGAGAAAAGGATTAAAAATCACATTTTTATTTGCAATATGCATGGTATGGATGTGGTAAAATATGCAAAAATGAATAACAATCACACCCCCATACCTAGCTTTTGCTTGTCCTCGAGCAAAAAAGAAAGAAAAAGAAATCCTAACTAGATTATTACACCACTTTCGTAGGTGACACGATTGCACTGAGCATGTGCAACAAGCCGTTAAACCTCTAGGTTACCCTAGAGGAGGAGTGTTGTCTCCTGAGGGTTTTCAGCGGATTGCACCCACAAAATCCATAAAGAAAGAAGACAAATGTTAGTGTTTTGAAAATTCATTTTGAAAGAGAGACATGTTTTCGAACTATTTTTGCAAAAATATAAGTGATCTAAGGTCATAAGTCCACCTATAATCATTCTTCCTTAAACTTAGTCTCCATGCAGGATCTTGTCTTCAATTAAGGTAAGAATTCAAAATTGGATTGAATATTTTATCTTTCATAAAACCTAGATAGTATGCACATTGTGATAGTGAAGATTTCTGGGATTTCAACTCTAACCATCAAGCCATTTATTTATATATACTTTCTTCTTTTTTTTTCTTCCCTTAGTTTAGGCTTTCTAGTTTACCCATGTAACAAGCCTATAACCGATGACTCCCAAACCAGATGGTCTTAGGGCACCAGATGAGAAAACATCCCTCGGGTTTAAGGTCTCAAGTAAACAAGGCCACAAAACTAAAGGGAATTATTTATTTCCTTTACCACCGTTAGGCGTGAATAATCATGCTTCTTGAGGCACAATTATCCAGCTTAATAAGTGACGTTTTATTATATATATTTTTTCTTTTTTTTTTAATATTTTTATGGCCTTTTTGGTCTTTGTTTTCATCCCAAAAATGTGTAAGTGTGAAGTGCATACTATCTAAGACAAAAAATTCAAGATAAAAATATCTCCCCAATTTTTCTTACTTAGCCTATAATTTTAAACAATATCCATTATTTCAACTAGGTTTAAGATGTCATAATTAAGGCTTTCTTAATTTCTAAGATCATCTTAATTTTCTTAAAAATAGATCAAAACTTTGTCTCTTATTTCAAAAAGTTTTTTTTTTTAAAAGAAGTGTAAAAGATTTTCAAAAAGAAAGAAAATCTAAAAATTTTATGTTAGTAAACCCTCCCCCACACTTATTTCATGCATTGTCCTCAATGCATCGTGATATATGTATGCGTGAAACAAATAGAGAGGGAAGGAAAAAAAATTACCTTAAGGTGGTGGTTCCGGTGGTGGTCTGATTGGTCCACGAAATGTGGCCCAATCAACTTTGCTTTGGGTTCGGAGGAACCCACCAGAAATATCATGAATATAACCCACTAAAAAGATAAATCCATGAAGGATCTTTATTAAGTATTTAACCCCATCTAATTTCCATTTTCCATAACTAATTTCGGAGTCAAATTTGTCAACCACCTTGTCCCAGAATGGAGTATGAAATGATAGAACGGTTGACTTGGACTCAGGAAGGACAGGAACTAATACCGACTCAGGAAGGTGACTTAAGTCAAGTAAAGGTTCAGGAGTCGAAATGAGTTCAGGAATTGGGTCCAAGTCAAGAAGTTAAAACTCCAGTCCACATGTATTTTCCAACAATGGAATGTGACCTAATATGGGTGATTCCAGTTCAGGAATGATAGGTGGAGGAATCAGAACTGACTCTAAAATATTACTCAAGTTTGGTGACAAAACAGGAGTCAATATTAATTCAGAAAGTTGAACTGGATCACAGATGTGAGAATCTAGGTCACATATCTCTTTACTTCCAATATTAAGGAATTCCAGCTCCTCTCCATACAACTCTTCAAAACTCAGGTCAAAATTTAAACTTGCCAATTTGTTAATAGTATCTTCAGAAGTGTATAATTGGTCAAGTTCAATATGATCCTCAAAGATGGGTGATTCAACTTCATTATGAATTGGGGCAGGATCCAATGTCGATTCCGGGAAAAGATTGAAGTCAGGTAAAGACACCGGAGTCATTATTGAATCAGGAAGAAGAATTGAATCACTAAGTTGGGGTTCAAGATCATATTCATTTTCAAGTTCTATTTCAGGAAAAGGAAAACTTGCCATAATGTCAATGGAATTTGAAGTTTGGACAAGTTCAAATGAGCGTGCTGAAATAGAATCTTGATTTCCAAAACAACATGACTCTTTGGCTCTGACAGAATGGTTAGTGATATTAGAAATAGTCGAACGATAAGAACGGAGACTTTCGACCATTATATCTATGTCACGATTATTAGCATTTTGAGCCTGAGTCATGTCTTCAAGCATCTTTACATAATTGATAGGTTCATCATTTTGTTGCAAAGATGAAGTATTGTTTTGGAACTGGTGGTGAAATTGTGAGTCCATTGGATTTGGTGATTTTTGTTTGGACTCACGCATACTCATTTCCAAAATTGATGGTGTTCTGTTTTGGACTGGTGGAATTGAGTCTGTGTCTTGAAAATATTGTGGACTGGGTGGAGAAGGAGGACAAGGTGGTTGGAAATTATGCTCGGGGTAGGTGAATCCCCACTGACTCGGTGAAGAGTTGAAATAATTATGGAAATTATAGTTATTAGATGGGGGTATGGGTCATATTGATTCGGATAAGACCAATCCGGCACACTAGGTTGGTCAAAGTTATGATATGCCGGGTTGGTAATATCCGAAAATGAAGTCGGTGTGTGATATGGATTATTATTAAAGTTAGAAAAATTGTTATTATAAGCCATATCACACAATGAAATACAAACTAAAAGAAACAAACAAATAAACAAACAAAAAAGAAAAAAATTCTAACCTAAGTTAGGGTAGACCTATGACCAAGACAACTCCTAACTGATTAGACCGTCCACGGGAGGTTTAGTGTAGACTTTGACCACAAGCTAATCAGCCAGGTCAGGGCAAGGTTGTTGGGAGGTTTTCCGTCAGAGATGTTCCTTAATTAAATAACCACCAACCTTCAGGCTTTCTGCCCTCAATCCCTTTCCTAGACACTGATTTTGCAAGAGTCAAATTCCAACACTTTTTCCCCTTAGGATAATCTCCTAAGTGAGTCCGATATGTCCCTAGGGCAAATGTCTTTTTTTTTTTTAAATTAGGCTTAGGTTAGTGAGTGCTGGGATGGTGGTTTTTGGGCTAAGGAAAGGGTAATGAAATCCCCCACCTTATCTTATTTATGGGTTAGTGCCCTTAAAATTGGATTGTGCAAGTGTACAAGATATATAACCACTCAAAGTATGAAAATCTAGCAAGAGATGATTCCTAGTCTACATGCAATGCAAAACGTACCTTACTCTAGCACTCTTCAACAGTAAAAGTAAATGAATTGAAAAGACACGTGCCTAGAAATGCAAATGTCTAATCAATTTTTAACTTTGCAACAAATTTTTTTTACTATTGAAAAGACACGTGCCTATAAGGTGAAGCATACAAGAATTAATTATTGCAGCAGCTGTATTTTGCAGAGCAAGCAACCCTGCAGAAATTTGGTCAGTAGTTCACTCCTCCTTGCCGCGGATCAGCGACTTTGGTCGTGGAATCGCGGCAATTCAGAGGGCAACTGGTTTCTGCTTTCGAGAGCAGAAGCCCAGAGCCACTTATATGTTACTGCAATGCAAATTTTTCTTTTCTCTTCACCTGTAACCTGCACCAGAGAAGAAGATTCGTTTAGTTCTTCACTTGAAATCAAAAACCGTTGCTCTCCCCGGCAACGGCGCCAAAAATTTTGATTGGGAAAGAGGATAGTGTGATAGATTGCACAAATATTCAATAAAAGAAAGAAGGTTTAGAGTCAACCTTAGGTGCTTGATCACTCCACAATTTATTTAAAATGATTGATGTATCCTTTCCAAATCACCGTAGTAGCACAAGCTGTACGGGTCGAATCCACAAGGAGAGCTCACGATGGAAGCTTTACGGTTTAATGTGAAGATAGAAAACGAAAATTCTTCTTTGTTTTAAAAGAATGCAAAAGACATGGAAAAAGAAATGAAAGAATTGTTGGTTGGTTTGTACATGAAATGAAAACTATGGAAATAAAATGAAAAGAATCGAAGACAAGATTTGCTTTGGAATTAATACTAAAAGAATGAAAACTTGTAGAAGACTTTTAGATGAGAAAGGCCATGACTAGCTAACATTACTAACTAGCTAACTTACTAATCTCCGTTAGGGTGATGCTTGCCTCATGTTGATTCATCGGCATATGTTTGTCTTGCGTGTTGGTCTAGTTACTTTCCCACTTGATTGACGGGTAATCTTCTTGGACTTGTCTTGTAGCCTCATTGATGTCATAGGCCTTCAAGATAGACTTTCAATGGTGGAATCAAAAGAGTTTCCACTCAAGGGATGCTAAGGAAGAAGATACAACATTCATTAATTGAAGTAAAGAAGTTGTACAACAAATAGCATATGGTTGGTGATCCATCTCCATGTTCCATCAAGGCACTTGTTCTAAAGACAAGGCTCTAAATGAGGCACACATGAATCATATGGAGAATTACAACAAGAGATTGCCAAGCATGAAAGTAACCCATCGGGGATGAAAAAGACTCAACAATTGCAAGATGAAGTATTTGCATTCACCCAAGAGTTAGAAGTTAAGCAAGATTAGTTGTTAGCTAGTCATGTTAGAAGAATTTATCTACTAGCCATTACAAGAAAAGAAAAGCAATTCATGAATAAGAGTGCAATGAAAGTAAAGCTTGAATGAAAGAATGCAAGTAAAGTACTAGAAAATGCTCAAGTAGAGAAAGGAGTTGGATTAAACCTTGCTTCACAAGTTGTCACACCTTGATTTACACAAGCTTTCTCTCTCTCACAATCTCTCTTTTTGCAGAATTTCTAGGGAGGAAGAAGACTAAGAGAAATAAAACCTAGAGAAAAATCAAAATACAATCTCTTTCTCTATTCTCTCCTCTCTCCTCTTCTCCTCTTCTCCTCTCCTCTTTGCGAAGGCCCTGGTGGTGTATTTATAGCCTCAGAGAGAAGGCTCCAGAATCCAGGTTGTTGGAGAGAAACTCGGCCTTAACGGCCTTGTAACCGCCGTGGACACGCGGCAAAATCCTGGAAAGCGCGGCAAAATCTTGGCCGTTGAGGCCGAGATTTCTGTTGCGCGTATCTCGTAGGTTGTTTGCCACGTGGACCTTCTGGAAGTATGAGCTGGCGCGTGGATCTCTTCTGATCATGGCCTCAACATTTGGGCTTTCTTTTGGGCTTTGATTTTTTTCTTTTAATTTTTGATAATTAAAGGGATTTTGGGCCTTTTCTCAATTAGAATATGGACCTGCAAAAATAGAGAAAAAGGATTAAAAATCACATTTTTATTTGCAATATGCATGGTATGGATGTGGTAAAATATGCAAAAATGAATAACAATCACACCCCCATACCTAGCTTTTGCTTGTCCTCGAGCAAAAAAGAAAGAAAAAGAAATCC
Source organism: Agave tequilana (assembly GCA_038442645.1). Taxonomy (NCBI): domain Eukaryota; kingdom Viridiplantae; phylum Streptophyta; class Magnoliopsida; order Asparagales; family Asparagaceae; genus Agave; species Agave tequilana. The sequence continues at coordinate 65,217 of JAVJIF010004541.1, forward strand.
TAACTAGATTATTACACCACTTTCGTAGGTGACACGATTGCACTGAGCATGTGCAACAAGCCGTTAAACCTCTAGGTTACCCTAGAGGAGGAGTGTTGTCTCCTGAGGGTTTTCAGCGGATTGCACCCACAAAATCCATAAAGAAAGAAGACAAATGTTAGTGTTTTGAAAATTCATTTTGAAAGAGAGACATGTTTTCGAACTATTTTTGCAAAAATATAAGTGATCTAAGGTCATAAGTCCACCTATAATCATTCTTCCTTAAACTTAGTCTCCATGCAGGATCTTGTCTTCAATTAAGGTAAGAATTCAAAATTGGATTGAATATTTTATCTTTCATAAAACCTAGATAGTATGCACATTGTGATAGTGAAGATTTCTGGGATTTCAACTCTAACCATCAAGCCATTTATTTATATATACTTTCTTCTTTTTTTTTCTTCCCTTAGTTTAGGCTTTCTAGTTTACCCATGTAACGAGCCTATAACCGATGACTCCCAAACCAGATGGTCTTAGGGCACCAGATGAGAAAACATCCCTCGGGTTTAAGGTCTCAAGTAAACAAGGCCACAAAACTAAAGGGAATTATTTATTTCCTTTACCACCGTTAGGCGTGAATAATCATGCTTCTTGAGGCACAATTATCCAGCTTAATAAGTGACGTTTTATTATATATATTTTTTCTTTTTTTTTAATATTTTTATGGCCTTTTTGGTCTTTGTTTCCATCCCAAAAATGTGTAAGTGTGAAGTGCATACTATCTAAGACAAAAAATTCAAGATAAAAATATCTCCCCAATTTTTCTTACTTAGCCTATAATTTTAAACAATATCCATTATTTCAACTAGGTTTAAGATGTCATAATTAAGGCTTTCTTAATTTCTAAGATCATCTTAATTTTCTTAAAAATAGATCAAAACTTTGTCTCTTATTTCAAAAAAAAATTTTTTTTTAAGGAAGTGTAAAAGATTTTCTAAAAGAAAGAAAATCTAAAAACTTTATGTTAGTAAACCCTCCCCCACACTTATTTCATGTATTGTCCTCAATGCATCATGATATATGTATGCGTGAAACAAATAGAGAGGGAAGGAAAAAAAATTACCTTAAGGTGGTGGTTCCGGTGGTGGTCTGATTGGTCCACGAAATATGGCCCAATCAACTTTGCTTTGGGTTCGGAGGAACCCACCAGAAATATCATGAATATAAACCACTAAAAAGATAAATCCATGAAGGATCTTTATTAAGTATTTAACCCCATCTAATTTCCATTTTTCATAACTAATTTCGGAGTCAAATTTGTCAACCACCTTGTCCCAGAATGGAGTATGAAATGATAGAACGGTTGACTTGGACTCAGGAAGGACAGGAACTAATACCGACTCAGGAAGGTGACTTAAGTCATGTAAAGGTTCAGGAGTCGAAATGAGTTCAGGAATTGGGTCCAAGTCAAGAAGTTGAAACTCCAGTCCACATGTATTTTCCAACAATGGAATGTGACCTAATATGGGTGATTCCAGTTTAGGAATGATAGGTGGAGGAATCAGAACTGACTCTAAAATATTACTCAAGTTTGGTGACAAAACAGGAGTCAATATTAATTCAGAAAGTTGAACTGGATCACAGATGTGAGAATCTAGGTCACATATCTCTTTACTTCCAATATTAAGGAATTCCAGCTCCTCTCCATACAACTCTTCAAAACTCAGGTCAAAATTTAAACTTGCCAATTTGTCAATAGTATCTTCAGAAGTGTATAATTGGTCAAGTTCAATGATCCTCAAAGATGGGTGATTCAACTTCATTATGAATTGGGGCAGGATCCAATATCGATTCCGGGAAAAGATTGAAGTCAGGTAAAGACACCGGAGTCATTATTGAATCAGGAAGAAGAATTGAATCACTAAGTTGGGGTTCAAGATCATATTCATTTTCAAGTTCTATTTCAGGAAAAGGAAAACTTGCCATAATGTCAATGGAATTTGAAGTTTGGACAAGTTCAAATGAGCGTGCTGAAATAGAATCTTGATTTCCAAAATAACATGACTCTTTGGCTCTGACAGAATGGTTAGTGACATTAGAAATAGTCGAACGATAAGAACGGAGACTTTCGACCATTATATCTATGTCACGATTATTAGCATTTTGAGCCTGAGTCATGTCTTCAAGCATCTTTACATAATTGATAGGTTCATCATTTTGTTGCAAAGATGAAGTATTGTTTTGGAACTGGTGGTGAAATTGTGAGTCCATTGGATTTGGTGATTTTTGTTTGGACTCACGCATACTCATTTCCAAAATTGATGGTGTTCTGTTTTGGACTGGTGGAATTGAGTCTGTGTCTTGAAAATATTGTGGACTGGGTGGAGAAGGAGGACAAGGTGGTTGGAAATTATGCTCGGGGTAGGTGAATCCCCACTGACTCGGTGAAGAGTTGAAATAATTATGGAAATTATAGTTATTAGATGGGGGGTATGGGTCATATTGATTCGGATAAGACCAATCCGGCACACTAGGTTGGTCAAAGTTATGATATGCCGGGTTGGTAATATCCGAAAATGAAGTCGGTGTGTAATATGGATTATTATTAAAGTAAGAAAAATTGTTATTATAAGCCATATCACACAATGAAATACAAACAAAAAGAAACAAACAAATAAACAAACAAAAAAGAAAAAAATTCTAACCTAAGTTAGGGTAGACCTATGACCTAGACAACTCCTAACTGATTAGACCGTCCACGGGAGGTTTAGTATAGACTTAGACCACAAGCTAATCAGCCAGGTCAGGGCAAGGTTGTTGGGAGGTTTTCCGTCAGAGACGTTCCTTAATTAAATAACCACCAACCTTCGGGCTTTCGGCCCTCAATCCCTTTCCTAGACACTGATTTTGCAAGAGTCAAATTCCAACACTTTTTCCCCTTAGGATAATCTCCTAAGTGAGTCCGAGATGTCCCTAGGGCAAACGTCTATTTTTTTTTTTTAAATTAGGCTTAGGTTAGTGAGTGCTGGGATGGTGGTTTTTGGGCTAAGGAAAGGGTAATGAATTCCCCCACCATATCTTATTTATGGGTTAGTGCCCTTAAAATTGGATTGTGCAAGTGTACAAGATATATAACTAGGATTCACTCAAAGTTTAAAAATCTAGTAAGAGATGATTCCTAGTCTACATGCAATGCAAAATGTACCTTGCTCTAGCACTCTTCAACAGTAAAAGTAAATGAATTGAAAAGACACGTGCCTAGAAATGCAAATGTCTAATCAAATTTTAACTTTGCAACAAATTTTTTTTACTGTTGAAAAGACACGTGCCTATGAGGTGAAGCATACAAGAATTAATTATTGCAGCAGTTGTATTTTGCAGAGCAAGCAACCCTACAGAAATTTGGTCAGTAGTTCACTCCTCCTTGCCGCGGATCAGCGGCTTTGGCCGTGGAATCGCGGCAATTCAGAGGGCAACTGGTTTCTGCTTTCGAGAGCAGAAGCCCAGAGCCACTTATATGTTACTGCAATGCAAATTTTCCTGTTCTCTTCACCTGTAACCTACACCAGAGAAGAAGATTCGTTTAGTTCTTCACTTGAAATCAAAAACCGTTGCTCTCCCCAGCAACGGCGCCAAAAATTTTGATTGGGAAAGAGGATAGTGTGATAGATTTTACAAATATTCAATAAAAGAAAGAAGGTTTAGAGTCAACCTTAGGTGCTTGATCACTCCACAATGTATTTAAAATGATTGATGTATCCTTTTCCAAATCACCGTAGTAGCACAAGCTGTACGGGTCGAATCCACAAGGAGAGCTCACGATGGAAGCTTTACGGTTTAATGTGAAGATAGAAAACGAAAATTCTTCTTTGTTTTAAAATAATGCAAAAGACATGGAAAAAGAAATGAAAAAATTGTTGGTTGGTTTGTACATGAAATGAAAACTATGGAAATAAAATGAAAAGAATCGAAGACAAGATTTGCTTTGGAATTAATACTAAAAGAATGAAAACTTGTAGAAGACTTTTAGATGAGAAAGGCCATGACTAGCTAACATTACTAACTTGCTAACTTACTAATCTCCGTTAGGGTGATGCTTGCCTCATATTGATTCATCGACATATGTTTGTCTTGCGTGTTGGTCTAGTTACTTTCCCACTTGATTGACGGCTAATCTTCTTGGACTTGTCTTGTAGCCTCATTGATGTCATAGGCCTTCAAGATAGACTTTCAATGGTGGAATCAAAAGAGTTGCCACTCAAGGGATGCTAAGGAAGAAGATACAACATTCATTAATTGAAGTAAAGAAGTTGTACAACAAATAGCATATGGTTGGTGATCCATCTCCATGTTCCATCAAGGCACTTGTTCTAAAGACAAGGCTCTAAATAAGGCACACATGAATCATATGGAGAATTACAACAAGAGATTGCCAAGCATGAAAGTAACCCATCGGGGATGAAAAAGACTCAACAATTGCAAGACGAAGTATTTGCATTCACCCAAGAGTTAGAAGTTAAGCAAGTTTAGTTGTTAGCTAGTCATATTAGAAGAATTTAGCTACTAGCCATTACAAGAAAAGAAAAGCAATTCATGAATAAGAGTGCAATGAAAGTAAAGCTTGAATGAAAGAATGCAAGTAAAGTACTAGAAAATGCTCAAGTAGAGAAAGGAGATTGGATTAAACCTTGCTTCACAAGTTGTCACACCTTGATTTACACAAGCTTTCTCTCTCTCACAATCTCTCTTTTTGCAGAATTTCTAGGGAGGAAGAAGACTAAGAGAAATAAAACCTAGAGAAAAATCAAAATACAATCTCTTTCTCTATTCTCTCCTCTCTCCTCTTCTCCTCTCTCCTCTCCTCTTTGCGAAGGCCCTGGTGGTGTATTTATAGCCTCAGAGAGAAGGCTCCAGAATCCAGGTTGTTAGAGAGAATCTCGGCCTCAACGGCCTTGTAACCGCCGTGGACACGCGGCAAAATCCTGGAAAGCGCGGCAAAATCTTGGTCGTTGAGGCCGAGATTTCTATTGCGCGTATCTCGTAGGTTGTTAGCCACGTGGACCTTCTGGAAGTATGAGCTGGCGCGTGGATCTCTTCTGATCATGGCCTCAACATTTGGGCTTTCTTTTGGACTTTGATTTATTTTCCTTTAATTTTTGATAATTAAAGGGATTTTGGGCCTTTTCTCAATTAGAATATGAACCTACAAAAATAGAGAGAAAAGGATTAAAAATCACATTTTTATTTGCAATATGCATGGTATGGATGTGGTAAAATATGCAAAAATGAATAACAATCACATATGCGTCTTGGACACATGAGCGAATAAGGTCTTCAAGCTCTACACAAAATGAGTGCTCAACCAGGTATCAAATATTGTAAACTTGATCTTTGTAAATTTTGTATTATTGGTAGGCAACATATAGTAGCTTTTTCTATATCACAACATAAGACAAAGGGCTTATTAGATCTCATACAGACGGATGTGTGGGGGCCTTCGCTAGTAGCATTCATTGGGGGTGCTAGGTATTATATTACTTTCATAGATGATTTTTTTAGGAAAGTTTGGGTACACTTCTTAAAGTAGAAATCGAAAGTATTTTAGAAGTTCAAGGAGTGAAAAACTATGGTGGAAAATCAGACGGAGCGTAAGGTGAAAGTCTTGAGATTCGACAATAGAGCCGAGTATACCACAAAATAAGTCAAAGATTACTTAGCAAGTAAGGTCATCGAACACCAGCTAAGTATTTCAGGAAGACCAAAACATAACAGAGTAGCAGAGTACGTGAATTGGACACTTACAGAGCATACCCGCAGTATCAGATTATAAGCTGACATGTCAGAGAATTTTGGGCAGAGGTGGTAAGTCATGCGAGTTATATGGTAAAAAGGTCATCATCAATAGCACTGATCGTCAGATCCCAGAGGAAATGTGGTAAGGAGAGTCTATAGACTATTTAATCTTACAGAATTTCGATTGTCGGGCTTATAGTTTGGTTGATAGTCAGAAAAGAAAAAAAAACTAGAGTCTAAGTCTAAGAATTATATCTTCATCGAGTTCACCAAAAGAGTCAAGGATTTCAGACTTCGGGATCCCAAGATAAGGAGTATCTTTACCAGCAGAGATGTGGTCTTTAATGAAGAATTAACATTGCAAAAAAAGTCAGAGACGAAGGATAAAGCGCAAGGTGGAGCTTCAGACAGTTTGATAGACACTCAGAAAAAGAGAGTTAAGTTCTCAGAAAGCTCTAAAAGGCCTCAAGGGTTAGAAGAGGGCTCATTAGATTCAGATGGAGATGAACAGAAAGCTACTCAAGAGCCACCTAAACCGTTGAGGCGGTCAGTCAAAGTTACAATGGCACCAACAAGGTATGTCTCAGAAGATGATCATATCTCCTTCGCATTAGTAACAAAAACATATGATCCTTGTAGTTACAGGGAGGCGATCGAGGTAGATGATCATGGCAAGTGAATTACACTGACGGAGCAGGAAATGGAGTCTTTGGATAGAAATCAAATATAGACAGTAATTGATCTTCCAAATGACTCCAAGACAATAAGTTACATATGTGTTTTTTGTAAGAAGGACAATAAGTAGTACATGGCAAGTTTAGTTGCAAAGGGATATGTGATCGAGCCAAAGCTGCACTTTAAGAACAGTGCTAGATCCTCAATGCTACCGTGTAGCCTAGGGCTAACGGATCGTGATCCATAGGGAGGGATTGCGATGGAAGAAATTACATAAGTTTCTTCTTTTAGTTTACCAAAATACAAATTAATACTTATCTTCTCAGTTAATAAAAAGAAAATAAAAATGTTAAGTTAAGTTTAGAAGATGGTAGAAGAAGAGTTGTGTTGTTGCTTTAACGACAAAGAAAAGGAAAAAAAAAGATAAAAAGGAGATGTGCGATCCTAAACTAATGAATTAAAAGAAATACCAAAAGAATACTTACCTCTACCTTTGCATCATAACGAAGATTTACCTTAAAATAAAGTGAAGCAGTAGAAAAGAATAAAGGAAAGCAGAACTTCCGTTAGATTGAGCACAGTAAAGAAAAGTGAAAAACTTCCAATGATTGTCACTTTCAATATAAGTCTCTTGAGAAAGGATTATAATAAAATCACCTAAAGGGGGTGAATAGGTGATAATGCTAATCTATGCACAAATTTAAAATGTTATGATGCAACGATCACCCGAAACAAGACTAGAAGCCGAATATCCCGTGAAGGGCTCTGAACTCCTTCCTCGTGATTCCTCTAGATAAGAGTTTGAGGTGCGCAATGTAATCTTATTGTATGAGTATTGATCGACAATATACCAATGAATATAAAGCAAGTAAATAAAGCAAATAAATCAATCGCAAACACTTGAGATTTGTTTCGAGATTCGAGCACCCAGCTCTACGTCCCCGCCTTCACCCAGAAGGATTTTCAACCACTATAACTTTCACAAAGAATTACAACCACAAGGGAGTACCCAACTCCTCAATCACACTCCTCTAGTCCAGAGGTAGTAGAGCCACAAATACAAGAATATCTTGGTGCAAAAGACCACAAACCCTCTTTTGAAAAACTTTTTCCCTTACAAAAACCCTAGAGAATAATGTGTAAGATTGAAGCTCAAGTTTTGTAAGTAAAAAAGAAAATGAAATTGAAGAGAGTTTTAAACCAAAAACTTCAGTAAAAAGAGAGAATTTTGAGCACAAAAACTGAGAGCAAAAACTTCTTCTGAAAGCCTTTAAACTTGATTTCTTTTGCAAAGGATTTGTTATGATCTCCTCAACCCTAATCATCCCTATTTATAGGATAAAGGTAGGGATTAAAGAGTAAACTGTTATAATGAAAAATTAGGAAAGATTAGACCCAAATCCAACCCCCAAATTCGTTTAGAGAGAAAAACCACATTTTAAAACGTTTTAAATAAACTAACCGTTAGGGCTGAAATCAAGCTCACGGTCGACTGGCCGGTCGACCAGTTTTTCAAAAATTATAACTGTCACCAGCCCACGATCGACCGCCCGGTCGACCGTAACAAACAGAAACATGGGTGCTTACAGTCGACTGAAGGTCGGTCGACCGACATGGGGTCCGGTCGACCGCCAGGTCGACCGGGAGACGTGCACACATGCACGCACCCAAACAGTCAGAATCCTGGTCGACCGCCCAGTCGCCTGATCTGAAACAAGGTCGGTCGCCTGATCTGAAGGCCAAAACAGACTCTTTTGAAGAAATGGTTTAGTTTTTTCAAATTAACTTTGATCAAAACTTTGTACACTATATTAAATAGAGTTTATAAGTATTAAGATATATTTATAAAACTATTTTATATAAAAGAGAAATATCTTTTGAAAATCGTGTGCAAAAACTTGTGTGTGGAGAAATATTGAGCTTCAACACTACACACTATCCTTTAACAAACTAAAAATAATAAAAACTGAAGAAGAAAGTCCCTGAGCCGAGTTACACCAAGCTAGAGCCTTCTCTCCTATGAAAAACGTCCTCTTGTGCCATTTGCCTTTAAGTGCCATTATCTTTGCAAAATACTTCAAAAAGCCATCATGACTAGTACAAACCTGAAACTCATTCTAAACAACTTATTAGTACCAAATAGCTTCGATGTGTTTTGTTATTATCAAAACTTAAACAAATAGAGAGAGTAACCTTTTGGCCAACAATCTCCCCCTTTTTGATGATGACAAAACATATAGGCTATAACACAAGATATAATAAAAGAGATGTAAAAACTCCCCCTCAAATTATGCTATATTACACAAGTATAAAACTATCTATTATGAGAGAATTTTTGAAACAAAAAAAACATACACAAACAAGTCATGTCATGAAACAACAAACCATACCACAAAATCAAAACATAAATCAAAACATAAACTACATATTTCTCTCCCTTTTTATCATACATCAAAAAGGGATATATTAGCAAGAAAACTTTCTTATTCAACAACACAAACATTAAGTTCACCACGTATAAAAGAAAATCTATTATAGTCAAGTGGTTTAGTGAAAATATCGGCAAGTTACAAATCGGAAGAAACATAATCAATCTCAATATCACCTTTCTCAAAATGATCTCTAAGAAAGTGATATCTAATCTCAATGTGCTTGGTCTTACTATATTGCTTTGCATTCTTAGTCGTATGAATAGTAGTAGTATTATCACAAAATATTTTTATATGGTCATACTGCAAATCATAATCAAGGAGAGTATGTTTCATCCAAAGGACTTGCGCACAATAAGCCCCCGCCGCAACATACTCCGTCTCGGCAGTTGAGAGGGCTACCGAATTTTGTTTCTTAGAAGACCATGAAACATGACAATTACCAAGAAATTGACATGTTCCACTAGTACTCTTCCTATCCACTCTACAACCCGCATAGTCGGCATCCGAAAAACTCGTCATTGAGAAATCTTCGATTTTTGGATACCAAAGACCCATTCCAATAGTGCCCTTAATATAACGAATAATGCGTTTTAGCGCAATTAAATGTGATTCTTTGGGACACGATTTGAATCTAGCACAAAGACACACACTAAATATAATATCCAGCCTACTAGCCGTTAAATACAATAAACTACCAATCATACTTTTATACAATTTTATATCAACATACTTATCTTGGTCATCCTTATCAAGCTTGGTGGTGGTGGCCATGGGAGTGTTGCAAATTTTTGAGTCTTCAAGTCCAAATTTCTTGATGAGTTTCTTAGAATACTTGGCTTGACATATGAATATCCCATCACGCATTTGCTTGATTTAGAGTCCAAGAAAATAGTTCAATTCACCCATTAATGACATCTCAAATTCACGTTGCATGCATTGTTCAAACTCCTTGCAAAGTAACTCATTAGTAGAACAAAAGATTATATCGTCAACATATATTTGAACTATAAGAATGTCATTATCAACATGTTTAATAAATAATGTGGTGTCACCTTGCCTTTAACAAAATCATTTGAAAGAAGAAAACTAGAAAGCCTTTCATACCAAGCTCTTGGAGCTTATTTTAAACCATACAATGCTTTATCAAGTTTGAAAATAAAATTTGGATGAACATGATCTATAAAATCGGGAGGTTGTTCAACATAAACTTCCTCATCAATAAAATCATTCAAAAATGCACTTTTTACATCCATTTGAAAAAGTTTAAAATTTTTAAAAGATGCATAAGCTAGTGTGATCCGTATGGCTTCAAGCCGTGCTACGGGTGCAAAGGTCTCCTCAAAGTCGATTCCTTCAACTTGAGTGTAACCTTGGGCCACAAACCTAGCCTTATTCCTAATAACATTTCCTGAGTCATCCAACTTGTTCCTATAAATTCACTTAGTACCAATTATTGGTCTATCGTGGGGTCTAAGAACAAGGTGCCAAACTTGGATACGCTCAAATTGATTGAGCTCTTCTTGCATAGCTAGCAACTAATATGAGTCACCCTCGGCTTCGAGGATATTTTTGGGTTTAAATGAGATAAGAATGCAAAATTACCACACAATGTTGGTCCCGAAATCAGTTTTCGATTGGCAGAATTTTTTCTTAGAAAACTGAAGATTAGGATTGGTATATGGCCTTAGGATTAACCACCCTGTTTATAGCTGCACTCTAGGGTAAGTTAGGGTAGTTACAGGTGCAATTCAAAAGATTGAAACGTTGGAAAACGTTGCACAAAAGATCAGATAACAGAAACTGTCCAACAGTCAGAAACTACCTATAGTCGACTTGCCTTTTGAGTTAGTTGACTATACAAGGCAATTTTTCAAAGAGTAGTCGACTATATTTTGGTATTAGTCGACTAGGGCAAGATAAGTTTGAGTGACAGTTTTTTGGTTAACTGAATCAAGTCGACTGCAACTACTTTCAAGTCGACTGGACCAGCTATTAGTCGACTAGGGGAATAGTGTTAGTCAACTACAAGGTCTATTAGTCGACTAGGTTTGTCTGTCAAGTCGACTAATGGACAAACAGAGAGTTGGGTTTATGTTGGACACATAACTAGTCGACTAGGGGGTTTGGGTTAGTCGACTACCAAATGGATTAGTCGACTATAAGGAGTTATAAGTCGACTATATAGACATGATATGTGTGTGTGCATCAAGGCTTTTGACATGCTATTTCACAATTACAAACCACATCATATCAAGTCTCTTTGGGACATCTTGATCATGAAGAACTCTTGATTCGTCGTGTGTTAGAGCTCCAAATGAAATACTTCACAAATGTCTTCATCAAAACATGTTCAAACATTCTCCCCCTTTTTGATGATGACGCTTTGTGTGCACAAGTGCTCCCCCTGCAGAAAATAAGTTATATTTTCGTCCCCCTGCAGAATTGGGTTATAACAGATAGAGAAATACTTTGTTCTCCCCCTGCAACAAATATATCATTAAATATATATATATATATATATATATATATATATATATATATATATATATATATATATATATATATATATTTATATATGTTCTTATCAACTTTTTATATGGTACCTGCAAGATAAACGTTAGATGGTACCAAATATAAAAGAACATATTAACCTTTAGGAGTCCAATCCATTTAGAATTTGGTTTCCACCTGTTAGTATACACATAGTTGCAAGAATTACATATATCATGAATGTATGATGCAATATATGTATTTTATCATGAATACTTAAATTATTAGGAATCCATATAAACTTATTTTTCTTAGACATTTTTTTTACAAAAGAACTATATGGATTACTACAATATGAAGATTTTTCAACAAATCTAATACCATAACTATTATGTGACAACTTCTGAAAAGATAATAAATCATTCAATTTTTCTTTTCCTTGATTGAACTTAGTCACATTTTGCAAAATATCTTCATATTTCTTTTTGAAAACTGAAATATCTTTATCTAAAATAGAAATCCTTTTATTCAAAGACTCAGTTTCCTTTTTAAGAAAAATGTTCTCTTTTATAAACTTCTCATTATCATTTTTCAAAGATGATATGACTTTCAAACTCATCTTGTTGAGAATTTATAGAAGATACTTGTAAAGCATAACATGAATTTTCCTTTAAAAGCTTTTCATTTTCTTTTGATAAAACTTTATTTTTCAGTTTTTCATGCTTTAGATCATTAAACAATTCATGAAATGCATCAGAAAGTTCAGTAAATGATACCTCATCGTCTTCTATGGCCATGTAACATAGGTTGACACGTTCAGTGGATTCTTCTTCGTCAGAAGATGAGGAATCATTGTTCTCCCATGAGGCTTCATAGTTTTTCATCTTTCTGAACTTTTTGCTCATGTATTTGCTTTTATTCTTGAGCAAAGGGCAATCCATCTTCATATGACCAGGTTTATTGCAATTAAAGCATTTAAATTTACCTTGCTTTAGGAATCTCCTGAATTTCTTTGAAAGCATTGCCATCTCCTCTTCATCTTCATTTGAATCGTCCGTGTCGGAGGATGCATGGAAGGTAAGTTCTTTCTTCTTTGAGTGGTGTTGTCGTTCATCCTTCTTTCTTTCTTCTAATTGCACTTCATATGCCATTAGATTACCGATTAGGTTTTCTAATGTCATAGTTGAGAGATCATTCGCCTCTTCAATTGCGGTTGTCTTCTTCTCCTATTCTGGTGTAAGTGCACGAAGTATCTTGCGAACTTTTTCGACTTGGGTGTAGTCCTTTCTAAGGGATGCTAATGAATTGATAATGTCAGTGAATCTTGTTACCATTTCTGATATGGTTTCATTCTCCTCCATTTTGAATAATTCAAACCTGTGGACAAGAACAGATATTTTAGACTCTTTAACTTTACTTGTGCCTTCGTGTGTTACCTGAAGAGTATGCCATATTTGATGTGCAGAAGTGGCTGTTGACACTCTGTTGAACTCTTCTTTGGTTAATGCACAGAATAAGGCATTCATCGCTTTGGCGTCAAGGTTCGCATTCTTCTTTTGATCCTCACTCCAAGCGCTGTAGTTGGTTGTTGGTTTGGTGTACGATGCTTCAACGATGTTTCAAAGTTCATAGTTGAGCGATTGCAAGTAGATCTTCATTCTACACTTCCAATAGTTGTAGTTGGATCCGTCAAATAGCGGTGGACGTTGTGTAGAATGTCCTTCTTTGAATTGGGATGATGAAAACTCCATTGCCATCCTTGCTTGTTGTTGACTAGGTATGCAGGGCTTATATGCCGAATGTGAGACCTGCTCTGATACCAATTGTTGGTCCTCGCTCTGATACCAATTATTGGTCCCGAGATGATGCCAAATGTGAAACTTTCTCTGTTGGCACTTATGGATCTAAACTATAAAGTCAACACAAATACTAAACAAAAAAGGATTAAAGTTAAACAAATAAATAACCTTGCAATAAAGGAAATCAAATCTCAGAAAAGTTTAGACAAACGCAAACACGAGAGATTTATCCTGGTTCAGTCCTCATGACCTACATCCAGTCCCCAAGCCACCCGCTTGAGATTTTCCTTTATCCTTGATTTTGTACACCCAAAATCACAACCATGCACACCACTTGACAAATCCCCTTTGCCAAATGTGTACACCTTCTCTTCCACCAAGAGAACACCTTCTCTTCCACCAAGAGAACAAACTTCACCTTGTACAACTGCTTCTACACCAAGAAGACACCCATGTATAATAATTGCTTTGAGTATTACAACACTTTCCTATAAGCCTTGGTATTGTGTATGAACGTGGACAAGGTCTAGTATAGGAGACAAACTTCAGAGAACTTCACAAAGGAATTTGACTTTTGGTGAAGAACTGAAGTGGAAATCAATTTTCAGATTTGGCAAAATTTTTACTTAGAAAACTGAAGATTAGGATTGGTATATGGCCTTAGGATTAACCACCCTGTTTATAGCTGCACTCTAGGGTAAGTTAGGGTAGTTACAGGTGCAATTCAAAAGATTGAAACGTTGGAAAACGTTGCACAAATGACCAGATAACAGAAACTGTCCAACAGTCAGAAACTACCTATAGTCAACTTGCCTTTTGAGTTAGTCGACTATACAAGGCAATTTTTCAAAGAGTAGTCGACTATATTTTGGTATTAGTCGACTAGGGCAAGATAAGTTTAAGTGACAGTTTTCTGGTTACTGAATCAAGTCGACTGCAACTACTTTCAAGTCGACTGGACCAGCTATTAGTCGACTAGGGGAATAGTTTTAGTCGACTACAAGGTCTATTAGTCGACTAGGTTTGTCTGTCAAGTCGACTAATGGACAAACAGAGAGTTGGGTTTATGTTGGACACATAACTAGTCGACTAGGGGGTTTGGGTTAGTCGACTACCAAATGGATTAGTCGACTATAAGGAGTTATAAGTCGACTATATAGACATGATATGTGTGTGTGCATCAAGGCTTTTGACGTGCTGATAGGTAGTAAAAAATGCATATTTATCACTACATTTACTATCATATTTCCCTATTTATTCTTTTAATTATGCACTATTACTAATATTTTGTTATTTAATGTGTGCTGGCCTTGAGTGTTTATTCAAATAAAGAATAAAAACCTAAATGAAGCACAAAAGCCCATGTCCAAGCCCATGTCCAAGCCCAAGTGTAAAAGTGCAATTACCAAATGTCCAAAGTGCAAATACAAAGTGCAAATGTTGCAAATACTAAAAAGAGGGAGGGATAGACTTCTATTCAACCCTAAATGCTTGCTGGATGAGGATAAATAGAGTGCAAGGATGAAATTCGTTTTGGAAGAGATTTGGATTTAGGGTAACTTGCTTCCTAAGTTATCCCGAAATTTCAAATTAAAGAGTCGAGATGCCAGATCTAACGGATAGGCCCAGATGGACGGACCAGAGGAGGCCACGCGCGAAAGCGCGTGGCCAGGGATAAGACTATGGCCGCGGAAATGCGGCCAAAGCCGCGTTTTCGCGGCAATATGGATGAGGCTGAATACCAGATCTCGTGGCTGAGTTTCACCGGGACTCTACTTCCTCCAGAGCTTATAAATACCCCTGCAGACGCAACAGAGAGGGCCATCCAGAGACGAGGAGATTAGGATTTTCTTTAGCTTTCTCTTTAAAATTTCTGCAATTGTAATTTCGTTTTGAGCATATTGTGGAGAAGAAGGAGCATTATATTTGGAAGATATTTTCAAATAAAGGTTACCTCTTTGCCATCTAAATTATTGTCTTTTAATTTCGTTTTTTTTCTTTGCAATCTTTCTCTTTGCTTTGTTTTTCTTTATTTCGCAATTCTTCTTATTAAACAAAATAAAAAAATAAAAACATTGAAAATATAAAAAAAAGATGATGAACTAATTCTTAAGTGTGGTTTGCTGAATTCTTAAACAACCCTAGAGCAGTTAGGAATTGAATGGATTGATAACAATTTTTAGAAACCCTAGGTATTAGAAAGATTGCTTGAAGATTAAATTGATGACTAGTTTTCTAATCTAGGTTACACCTTTAAATAATTCTTCACACTTCATGCTTAAGTACTTTGACAGCGTAACTTTAAGGTAAAGCTTTTCTTATGCTGTACTTAGAAGTTAGGATGAACATTTGTTGGATTTTTAGGAGTGCGAACTAGTAAGATTCTAAGATCTTTTTCTCTTGCTTGCATCTTCTCTAATAAACCTAGGATCGATTTCATGTGTTTCAAGATGATATTCAATGTCCTTAACTTGCACTATGGGTTGTGGTAGAAGATCAGTAAAACTGCATCGCTCTCTTATCATATATTTCAAATCTAATCTCTCTTTTGTCTTATTTCAAGGAGACAGAGAAATCGTCCGAAAAGCTTGCATCGCATCCTTCCCTGTGGATCGTCCCGCTTTGGCCCTTGCTGCAGCGGATAGCATTGATTTTTTGGATGTATATATATTTTTTAATTTTTAATTTTAATTTTAATTTTTTTTATTACTTTACATACCCTTCCCCCACACTTGTCTCATACATTGTCCCCAATGTATGAATGAAATGCATGGATGCATGAATTGGCAGAGAGATAGAGTTACTGATACATTAGGTCAAAAAGACCCATGACTGCTTTTACTTCCGGAACTGATTCCAAAAAGATTTTAAGACGTTGACCATTTACCTTGAATGTGCTGCCATTTGTTGGGTTGTAGATCTCTATGGCTCCGTGTGGAAACACAGTCTTAACAATGAAGGGCCCTGTCCATCGTGATTTTAACTTGCCAGGAAAGAGATGAAGACTAGAGTTATAGAGTAACACTTTTTGTCCTTGGACAAAAGTTTTTCTCGTGATGAACTTATCATGAAAAACCTTAACCCTATCCTTCGCAATTTTCGCATTGTCATATGCTTCATTCCTCAATTCCTCTAGTTCAGAAATTTGCAATTTTCGAAGCTCACCGGCCTTATCTAGATCAAAATTCAGCTGCTTAATAGCCCATAAGGCCTGGTGCTCTAGCTCAACAGGAAGGTGGCAAGCCTTTCCAAAGACTAGTCTGTAGGGAGACATTCCTAGAATCGTCTTAAAGGCAGTCCTATATACCCATAGGGCATCCACCAATTTGGTGGACCAGTCCTTCCTATTCTGATTCACAGTTTTCTCCAAGATAAGCTTGACTTACCTATTGGAAACTTCTACCTGTCCACTAGTTTGACGATGGTAGGGTGTAGATAACTTGTGAGTTATGGCGTATTTTCGCATAAGAGCTTCAAAAGTTCGATTGCAAAAATGTGTACCATTGTCACTAATTATGGCACGAGGGTTTCAAAGCGCGAGATGATGTTTTCTTTCAAGAATTTGACAACAACTTTGTTGTCGTTTGTCTTGCAAGAGACGGCTTCAACCAATTTTGATACGTAATCTACAGCCAACAAGATGTATTGGTGCCCAAACGAATTAGGGAAGGGTCCCATAAAGTCAATGCCCCAGACATCGAAAAGTTCTACTTCTAGAATTGGATTTAGGGGCATCATATTTCGTTTGGAAATTCTTCCTATCATTTGACATCTTGTGCAAGTTTTGCAAAACTCGAATGCGTCTTTGAACACAATTGGCCAATAAAAGCCACTTTGTAGGATCTTTTCGGACGTTTTGCGGGGACCAAAGTGTCCACCGCAAGCAAATTCGTTTTGGAAGAGGATAAATAGAGTGCAAGGGTGAAATTCGTTTTGGAAGAGATTTGGATTTAGGGTAACTTGCTTCCCAAGTTATCCCGAAATTTCAAATTAAAGAGTCGAGATGCCAGATCTAAACGGATAGGCCCAGATGGACGGACCAGAAGAGGCCACGCGCGAAAGCGCGTGGCCAGGGATAAGACTATTGCCGCGGAAACGCGGCCAAAGCCGCGTTTTCGCGAGGCTGAATACCAGATCTCGTGGCTGAGTTTCACCGGGACTCTACTTCCTCTAGAGCCTATAAATACCCCTGTAGACGCAACAGAGAGGGCCATCCAGAGACGAGGAGATTAGGGTTTTCTTTAGCTTTCTCTTTAAAATTTCTGCAATTGTAATTTCCTTTTGAGCATATTGTGGAGAAGAAGGAGCATTGTATTTGGAAGATATTTTCGAATAAAGGTTACCTCTTTGCCAACTAAATTATTGTCTTTTAATTTCGTTTTTTTCTTTGTGATCTTTCTCTTTGCTTTGTTTTTCTTTATTTCGCAATTCTTCTTATTAAACAAAATAAAAAAAATAAAAACATTGAAAATATAAAAAAAAAGATGATGAACTAATTCTTAAGTGTGGTTTGCTGAATTCTTAAACAACCCTAGAGCAGTTAGGAATTGAATGGATTGCTAACAATTTTTAGAAACCCTAGGTAATAGACAGATTGCTTGAAGATTAAATTGATGACTAGTTTTCTAATCTAGGTTACACCTTTAAATAATTCTTCACACTTCATGCTTAAGTACTTTGACAAAGTAATTTTAAGGTAAAGCTTTTCTTATGCTGTACTTAGAAGTTAGGATGAACATTTGTTGGATTTTTAGGAGTGCAAACTAGTAAGATTCTAAGATCTTTTTCTCTTGCTTGCATCTTCTCTAATTAACCTAGGATCGATTTCATGTGTTTCAAGATGATATTCAATGTCCTTAACTTGCACTATGGGTTGTGGTAGAAGATCAGTAAAATCGCATCTCTCTCTTATCATATATTTCAAATCTAATCTCTCTTTTGTCTTATTTCAAGGAGACAGAGAAATCGTCCGAAAAACTTGCATCGCATCCTTCCCTGTGGATCGACCCGCTTTCTCCCTTGCTGCAGCGGATAGCATTGAGACTGAGAATTCTAACTCTTAATCTTTTTCTTTTCAATTTCTCATTTTCAATCAAAATTTTTGCGCCGTTGCCGGGGAAGGAACGGCACGATTTTCTCAAAAACTAACTCGTTTATTCTTTCTGTTTGCAGGTTCAGAGAACAGGAAAACTAATAGCAGCAAGGACATATAGCCACTCTGTGCCTCTGCGCTCGAAGGCAGAGCAACAGAGCCTACTATAGAGCCGCGTAAACGCGGCAAAAGCCGCGTTTTCGCGGCCTGAGTAGTTCACTACTCACCCTGTTTTCTGTAGGTTGCTGCAACGTGCAAATCTGATTTACTGCTCTGTTACAATTTTCTCTGTGATAAACCTGCACACTGCTAATTAATTAACAGTAACCCATTTGTTGAAAAATAAAAAAATTTATACTCTTGCATCTTAGGCACGTGTCTATTTAATTTTTTTTATTCTGTTGAAGAGTGCTGGCGACAAGGTACGTTTGCATTGCATATAGATTAGGAAATACTCTTGGCTGATTTACTGCTTTTTGAGTGATTACTTATCTACTGCTTTACACGTATACAAAAAAAATTCTAAGGGCAAAACCCATTAACAAGATAAGGTGGGGATTTCATCACCCTTTCTTGGCCCACAAATCATCTCAGTCACACTCACAACCCTAACCTTAAGTAAAAATTGACTAGACGTTGGGCCTAAGTTAACTCGGACTCACTAGGAGATTGGCCGAAGGAGAAAAGTTGTTCGAAATTAACTCTTGCCAAATCGGTGTCTAGGCAGGGAATTGAGGGCCGAAAGCCCGAAGATCGGTGGTTATTTAATTAAGGAACGTCTTTGACGGAAAACCTCCCACCGGTCTTGCCACCTACCTGGCCGATTAACTTGTGGTTAAGGTCGGCAATAGACCTCCTAAGGATAGTCTAAAGTTAGGAGTCATCTAGGTCAAGGCTTACCCTAGAATAGGAATTTTGATTGTTTTTCTTTTTTTTTTTATTGATTGGGTGAACTTGTTTGCTAATTGTGCATGTCCGCTTGGTCGAGAGACCCACTTACATCCAAGCTAACTAGAACTAGTTCACCACCCGAGCAAAAGCCCGACTCACACATGGTACAACCACTGTCACTCCAAGATAGGTTCTATCCTATTAGGACTTCTCTTCCTTCTTGCATCAAGTTAACCGATGAAGGTGTTGACCAATTGAGCTCAAGCCACAATACATCAACACTCTTCCCAAATTTCATGGACTTGAATCCGAGGATGCATACGTCTTCATAAGGGAATTTGAAGAGGTATGTCTCATGATGAAGGTACCCAAGTTAGGAGAAGATGCCATCAAACTACGGTTTATCCCCTTTGCTTTGAAAGACTTAGCAAAGAAATGGCTCTACAGTCTAGAGGCCGGTTCAATATCTTCTTGGGATAATTTCGTTAAGGCCTTCTTAAAGAAATTTTATCCCGTCCACAAGGCTGCACTGATTAGGAAGAGCATCTTACAGTTTAAGCAAACAGCCAATGAACCTTTTTGGAAATATTTCAAACGTTTTAAGGACCTCCTTGCCCAATGCGCTCACCATGGGATAGAGAAATGGCGACTTTGCCAAGTTCTATATGATGGATTAGAATATCAAACTAAAACGTTGTTAGAATCCATGTGCCAAGGAGGATTTCTAAAAAAGAATGAAAATGAAGGATGGTTATTATATGAAGAATTAGCTGATAATACCATCCAATGGGAACCAACTCCGGAAAAATTTAGGACTACTGACCCTACTTCTTCTAAAGGAGGTATCCACTCCATTGAGGCAAACATAGCTACCGATGCTAAGTTAGCTACTGTGATGCGAAGACTAGAAGCTCTTGAAATTAAAGAACCAGTCTCTGTGAACCAAGTCAGCCTAACACCTTCGGCGGGCTGTACTTATTGTCAAGATATGAACCATGTGTTCGAGGAATGTCCCGTCTTTATCGCGCATCAAAGCTTGCCCGAACATATGAGTGCGGCCTTCACAAGGCCCGCCAACAATCCATATTCGCCCACCTACAATCCCGGTTGGAGAAATCATCCCAATTTTTCATGGGGCCCGAGCAATAATGATCAAACTAAGCCCAAATTCTCCAACAATTTCCAAAATCCGCCCTATCAATAAAATTTCCCTAGTCAAAATCCTCCACCCTCTTTCCAATATTCACAAATGGAAACAAGGCTCTCCAACATGGAAAGAAAGGTGGACACTCTAGTTAAAAGCCATGACTCGCTGGCTCAAGTCTTGACCAGGATAGAGATCCAAATGAATCAACAAGAAAGACAAAGGGGAACTCTACCAAGTCAGCCATTGCCAAACCCTAGGAATCCTAGGCAAGCCAATGAGGCTCAAGACCAAAACCAGTGTAACTTGGTTCATACACTAAGATCAGGGAAACAAGTTAATAATCACGTATCCATGCCACCGGGCCCATCCCAGTTGTCCATTCCATCTAGTTCCACTCCATCTCCGCAAAGCTCCAATGAAACTGAAGTTGAGAAATCAGCAGGACATGTGCACCAGCCTATAGCCCCATTTTTAAATAGGCTAAGGAGTAATAATAATGCACATATGGAGAAACTACTCGAGGTATTCAATCAGGTTAGGCTCAATATACCACTTCTTGATGCAATCCAACAGGTCCCTAGTTATGCCAAATTCCTTAAGGACATGTGCACCAAGAAAAGAAAGACAAATGTGCCTAAGAAGGTTTTTCTAGCCACTAACATTAGTGAGCTATTGTCCAACCAAATCCCAGTCATGTACAAGGACTCTGGTTGCCCCACCATTTCTTGCACAATAGGCCCAGCTGAAATCAATCGAGCACTCCTCGATTTAGGAGCTAGCATTAATTTGCTGCCTTTCTCCGTATATCAACAACTTGGATTAGGTGAATTCAACCCAACCCAAGTTACAATTCAATTGGCTGATCGCTCAATCAAATTTCCTAAGGGAGAGATCAATGATGTCCTCATACGGGTGGGAGAATTCATTTACCCAGTCGATTTCATTATTTTAGAGACACAATCTGTGTCTAATCCTAGGTCCCAAACTCCCGTCATCTTAGGACGACCGTTCCTAGCAACCGCGAATGCAATCATAAATTGTAGAAACGGATCCATGAGATTGACTTTTGGGGATATGACCAAGGAAGTCAATATTTTCAACTTAGGTAAGCATCCCTACGACATGACCGACCAACCCTTTGAGGTTAACTTCATTGAAAACATGACGAGTGAGCACAATGAGGAGATCACACTAGAGTCAGAGGAAGAGGAAGAGTTAGAATCAAGTGATCTCAACCTTAATGAGATTGAATGGGCAGCAAATCCAAGTTTTATAGAGATGGAAAAGTCAAGCTTAACACCTCCACCCATCGAGCCACCTTCTTCATTGGAGTTAAAGGCCTTGCCTAAACATCTTAAGTACGCCTACCTAGTTGAACAAGAGACGTTACCGGTCATAGTTGCATCCAATTTGACTAATAGGCAAGAGGAAGACCTACTGGCAACCCTTAGGAGACATAGAGAAGCCATTGGTTGGACTATGGCAGATATCAAGGGACTGAGCCCTACGATAGTCCAACATCGAATCCATCTAGAGGAAGGAGTTAAACCGAAGAGGGATCCACAGCGTAGACTAAACCCATTCATGCAAAAGGCTGTACAAGCTGAAATAGTGAAACTGTTAGATAATGGGATTATTTATCCCATTTCCGATAGCAAATGGGTTAGCCCAATGCATGTGGTCCCTAAGAAGTCCAGCTTTACTGTAGTAGAAAATGACAAGCATAAGTTAGTGCAAACACGATTGCCTACTAAGGTTCGAGTATGCATAGACTATCGCAAGTTGAACGCCGCCACTAGGAAAGATCATTTTCCTCTCCCATTTATCAACCAAATGCTAGAACGATTAGCCGGTCACGAGTATTACTGTTTCTTGGACGGTTATTCAGGGTATAACCAAATCCCTATAGCCCCGGAGGACCAAGAAAAGACAACGTTCACGTGCCCATTTGGGACATTTGCCTATCATCGAATGCCTTCCGGCCTATGTAATGCCCCCGCCACATTCCAACGTTGTATGTTAAGCCTTTTTTCTGATATGGTCGAGCGCTTCTTAAAGATTTTCATGGACGACTTCTCCGTCTATGGAAATTCATTTGACCAATGTCTCCATCACTTGGAGCTAGTGCTGAATAGGTGCACTGAAAAGAACTTGACCCTCAATTGGGAAAAGTGCCACTTCATGGTGCAGCATGGGATTGTCCTAGGTCATGAGATATCTAGGGAAGGGATCAAAGTAGACAAGGCTAAGGTGGAGATCATTGCCAAACTTCCAATTCCACGATGTGTGAAGGATATTCGGTCTTTCTTAGGACACGCTGGGTTTTACCGTAGGTTCATTAAGGATTTTAGCAAAATTGCTAAACCCCTTACAAACATTCTAGCTAAAGACGTGACCTTCATCTTTGATGATAGGTGTAATAGTGCGTGGGAAAAGTTAAAAGTGGAACTTATCTCTGCACCTATCATCTCACCTCCAGACTGGTCCAAACCTTTTGAGATCATGTGCGATGCCTCAGATTTTGCGATAGGCGCTATCCTAGGACAGCATAAGGATAACAAGCAGCACATGATCTATTATTCGAGTAGGACACTCAATGACGCCTAAATGAACTATACTACTACCGAGAAGGAATTCTTGGCAGTAGTGTTCGCTTTGGAGAAATTTCGCCCATACCTACTTGGGACCAAGACCACGATTTTCACCGACCATTCTGAACTTCGATACCTAATGCTAAAAAAAGATGCGAAGGCCCGACTCATTCATTGGATCCTTCTCCTTCAAGAATTTGATCTCAAAATTCGAGATAAAAAAGGTGTTGAAAATGTTGTTGCAGACCATCTCTCTCGTGTGCCAAACGCACCTTCTGACGAACTGCCCATCAATGACAATTTTCCCGATGAACAACTTCTAGCCATCTCTAAGGAACCATGGTTTGCCGACATAGTAAATTACTTAGTCACAAACCAAACACCACCTAATTGGTCAAAACAAGATAGATACCGATTTTTGTCTCAAGTCAGGTACTACATATGGGAAGATCCATACCTTTTCAAATATTATAGCGACCAAATTATTAGGAGATGTGTCCCTGATGAGGAGACTAGAAGCGTTCTAGCCTTTTGTCATGAATTTGCTTGCGGTGGACACTTTGGTCCCCGCAAAACTGCCGAAAAGACCCTACAAAGTGGCTTTTATTGGCCAACTGTGTTCAAAGACGCATTCGAGTTTTGCAAAACTTGCACAAGATGTCAAATGATAGGAAGAATTTCCAAACGAAATATGATGCCCCTAAATTCAATTCTAGAAGTAGAACTTTTTGATGTCTGGGGCATTGACTTTATGGGACCCTTCCCTAATTCGTTTGGGCACTAATACATCTTGTTGGCCGTAGATTACGTATCAAAATGGGTTGAAGCCGTCCCTTACAAGACAAACGATAACAAAGTTGTTGTCAAATTCTTGAAAGAAAACATCATCTCGCGCTTTGGAACCCCTCGTGCCATAATTAGTGACAATGGTACACATTTTTGCAATCGAACTTTTGAAGCTCTTATGCGAAAATACGCCATAACTCACAAGTTATCTACACCCTACCATCCTCAAACTAGTGGACAAGTAGAAGTTTCCAATAGGCAAGTCAAGCTTATCTTGGAGAAAACTGTGAATCAGAATAGGAAGGACTGGTCCACCAAATTGGTGGATGCCCTATGGGCATATAGGATTGCCTTTAAGACGATTCTAGGAATGTCTCCCTACAGACTAGTCTTTGGAAAGGCTTGCCACCTTCCTGTTGAGCTAGAGCATCGGGCCTTATGGGCTATTAAGCAGCTGAATTTCGATCTAGATAAGGCCGGTGAGCTTCAGAAATTGCAAATTTCTGAACTAGAGGAATTAAGGAACGAAGCATATGACAATGCGAAAATTGCGAAGGATAGGGTTAAGGTTTTTCATGATAAGTTCATCATGAGAAAAACTTTTGTCCAAAGACAAAAAGTGTTACTCTATAACTCTAGTCTTCATCTCTTTCCCGGCAAGTTAAAATCACGATGGACAGGGCCCTTCATTGTTAAGACTGTGTTTCCACACGGAGCCATAGAGATCTACGACCCAAAAAATGGCAGCACATTCAAGGTAAATGGTCAACGTCTTAAATCTTTTTGGAATCAGTTCCGAAAATAAAAGCAGTCATGGGTCTTTTTGACCCAATGTATCGGTAACTCTATCTCTCTGCCAATTCATGCATCCATGCATTTCATTCATACATTGGGGACAATGCATGAGACAAGTGTGGGGAAAGGGTATGTAAGTAATAAAAAAACATCAAAATTAAAATTAAAATTAAAAAATATATATACATCTAAAAAAATATTTTTTTTCTTTTCTCTTTATTTGTTTTAACAAAAAAAATTTATAAAAAGGACAATATTTTGACTTATCCTTTGAAAGAAATCTAAGTTAGTTTTAAGAATTAGGAAAATCATGATTAGGATTTCTAATAACTTGGTCAAAATAAATAAATTGTTTAATTTTTAGGTATAGGAGGAGAAATTGAATAAGTAATTAGTCTTGATTTTTACCTTAATGAAATGTGCATACCTAATGCATATCTAGGATTCTAAGACAAAGACCCTTATGCCTCATAAAAAAAAAATCACTAATTAAGCTGGATACATGTGCCTCAAGAAGCATAAGTATTCACGCCTAAAAGTGAGTTTATAAATAAGCGTCCTTAGTTTTGTGGCCTAGTTCACTTGAATTTGAGTCCGAGGGGTGTTTTCTCACCCGGTGCCCTAAAACCAACTAGTTTGGGAGTCACCGACTTTAAGTTCGCTACATGGGTGGATTAGAAAGCCTAAGAAAACTAAGAAATATTATATATGTATTAACACATCTAATAGTCAATTAGTTGGGTATGAGGGCCTCAAGAAGCCTTGATACTTACACGAAAGAAAATTAGATGAGTTATACATATTAAAAAAAAGAAGAAAAAAATAATCATAATAAAGAGGCATGAGAGTCCAAGTTAAGGAATTCCTAGATTCACAAGGGAGCATATGACTTTTGGTAACGAAAAAGACTACACAAAAATTCAATTTTGATCCTTACCTAAAATGGATAACAATTTACTTTATAAAGACTAAGTTTAAGAATGAATAAAAATGATAATCCTAAACTTATAGACTACTTAGTCTCTTAAAACATATTTCAAATATTTCCTTTTTATGGATTTTGTGGTGTAATCCACTGAAAACCCTCACGAGACAACACTCATCCTCTAGGGTAACCTAGAGGTTTAACGGCTTGTTGCACATGCTAAGTGCAACCGTGATGCCTACGAAAGTGAGTTAGGATAGATTAGTTTTTCTTTTCTTATTCTTTTTGATTTTTACTCGAGGACGAGCAAAAAGATAAGTGTGGGGGTGTGATAGGTAGTAAAAAATGCATATTTATCGCTACATTTACTATCATATTTCCCTATTTATTCTTTTAATTATGCACTATTACTAATATTTTGTTATTTAATGTGTGCAGGCCTTGAGTGTTTATTCAAATAAAGAATAAAAGCCTAAATGAAGCCCAAAAGCCCATGTCCAAGCCCATGTCCAAGACCAAGTGCAAAAGTGCAATTACCAAATGTCAAAAGTGCAAATACAAAGTGCAAATATTGCAAATACTAAAAAGAGGGAAGGGATAGACTTCTATTCAACCCTAAATGCTTGCTGGATGAGGATAAATAGAGTGCAAGGATGAAATTCGTTTTGAAAGAGATTTGGATTTAGGGTAACTTGCTTCCCAAGTTATCCCGAAATTTCAAATTAAAGAGTCGAGATGTCAGATATAAACGGATAGGCCCAGATGGACGGACCAGAGGAGGCCACGAGCGAAAGCGCGTGGCCAGGGATAAGACTATGGCCGCGGAAACGCGGCCAAAGCCGCGTTTTCGCGGCAATATGGATGAGGCTGAATACCAGATCTCGTGGCTGAGTTTCACCGGGACTTTACTTCCTCCAGAGCCTATAAATACCCCTGCAGACGCAACAGAGAGGGCCATCCAGAGACGAGGAGATTAGGGTTTTCTTTAGCTTTCTCTTTAAAATTTCTGCAATTGTAATTTCGTTTTGAGCATATTGTGGAGAAGAAGGAGCATTGTATTTGGAAGATATTTCGAATAAAGGTTACCTCTTTGCCATCTAAATTATTGTCTTTTAATTTCGTTTTTTTCTTTGCGATCTTTCTCTTTGCTTTGTTTTTCTTTATTTCGCAATTCTTCTTATTAAACAAAATAAAAAAAATAAAAACATTGAAAATATAAAAAAAAAGATGATGAACTAATTCTTAAGTGTGGTTTGCTGAATTCTTAAACAACCCTAGAGCAGTTAGGAATTAAATGGATTGATAACAATTTTTAGAAACCCTAGGTATTAGACAGATTGCTTGAAGATTAAATTGATGACTAGTTTTCTAATCTAGGTTACACCTTTAAATAATTCTTCACACTTCATGCTTAAGTACTTTAACAGCGTAACTTTAAGGTAAAGCTATTCATATGCTGTACTTAGAAGTTAGGATGAACATTTGTTGGATTTTTAGGAGTGCGAACTAGTAAGATTCTAAGATCTTTTTCTCTTGCTTGCATCTTCTCTAATAAACCTAGGATCGATTTCATGTGTTTCAAGATGATATTCAATGTCCTTAACTTGCACTATGGGTTGTGGTAGAAGATCAGTAAAATCGCATCTCTCTCTTATCATATATTTCAAATCTAATCTCTCTTTTGTCTTATTTCAAGGAGACAGAGAAATCGTCCGAAAAGCTTGCATCGCATCCTTCCCTGTGGATCGACCCGCTTTGGCCCTTGCTGCAGCGGATAGCATTGAGACTGAGAATTCTAACTCTTAATCTTTTTCTTTTCAATTTCTCATTTTCAATCACATGCTATTTCACAATTACAAACCACATCATATCAACTCTGTTTGGGACATCTTGATCATGAAGAACTCTTTATTCGTCGTGTGTTAGAGCTCCAAATGAAATACTTCACAAATGTCTTCATCAAAACATGTTCCAACACACAATTCATGGAGTTTGGAGCGAGTAGTTACCCCCTTTGATACATCACCTATGATGAGATCTTTGGGATGATTTGTAGCGTATCTCCAATCTTTAGGAAGTGGTTAAGAGTTTTCCACTTCATCCTTTTGAACTTCGTTAATGGGTTCTTGCTCGTCTTCTTGGATGGGTGAGTCCCTCAAGGATATTTTCTCCATGTTCTCACCTAATGAGTCAATCTCTACAACATTCTCAACAATAGCATTAGTTTCTTCAAATTTAACATGCATAGTTTCTTCAATAGTATGAGATGATTTATTGAATACTCTATATGTTTTGCTAGTACTAGAATAGCCAACAAAGATTGCGTCATAAGCCTTAGCATCAAATTTACCCAAATTATTTTTAGTATTTAAAACAAAACACTTGCATCCAAAAACTTTAAAGTATGAAACATTTGGTTTTCTTAAATGATAAATTTCAAAAGAGGTTTTGAAAGTATTTTTACACAAATAAATACGGTTTGTATATAGCATGCGGTGTTTACGGCCTCGGCCCATAAATATTGAGGGAGCCCATATTCACTTATCATAATCCTAGCCATTTCTTGAAGAGTTCTATTCTTCCTTTCAACTACTCCATTTTGTTGTGGAGTTCTAGGACATGACATTTCATGCTTAATTCCCTTTTCATCACAATAAGTCATGAAGAGTTGGTTAACAAACTCATCACCTCTATCACTTCTTATCCGTAAAATCGAAAATCCTTTTTCTTCTTCAACCCTCTTTCAAAAAATCTTAAAATGCGAAAAAGTTTGATCTTTATGCTCCAAAAAGAAAACCCAAGTGAAACGAGAAAAATCATCGACTAAAATAAAAACATATCTATTTCCATTTAATCTTTTAGTTTTAGTTGATCCAAAAAGATCCATGTGAATCAATTCTAATGGCCTAGTTGACATGATATCCTTGATTGGTTTGGAAGAAGACTTGGTTTGTTTCCCAAGTTGGCACGCACCACAAATGCGGTCTTTTTCAAACTTCAAATAAGGAATACCCTTCACCAATTCCTTAGAATTAATTCTAGCAAGGTGATCAAAAGATGCATGTCCTAATCTTCTATGCCATAACCATGAAATCTCATCAAAAGCATTCAAATATTTAGTAGAACAATCCAAATTAAGCATGTCAATAATATAGACATTATTTTCACGAAATCCGGTAAGAATACAATCATTGGTTTTATAATCAAAAATTTTGCAAGAAGATTCATCAAACACAACTTTGAGACCACGAACACATAGTTGACTTATGCTAAGCAAGTTATGTTTAAGCCCATCAACAAGAACAACATTTTCTATTAAAGGAGATGCACCAATCTTAATGTACCTATACCGATGATGGTGCCCTTGGAGTCATCTCCGAAGGTGACGGTGTCACCTTCATTGTATCTTGATAGAGTTGTGAAATTGTTGATGTCCCATGTCATATGCCTTGAACAACCACTATCAAGGTACCACCGCTCCTTACGTCTTGGAGCCTTGGTGTGTACCTACATCAAATAATTTAGGACTTGATTTTGGTACCTATATTTTCTTGGGTCCTAGAGAGTTAGTGTTTCGAACCCATACAAGATTATTTGTCCTATTTATATGATCATAGCAAAATTTAGCCAAATGGCCATTCCGGCCACAGTAAGTACATTTATAAATTCTACCATATTTAAAAGCATAATGAGCAAGAGGCTTACGAACATATGAATTGTGAGCATGAGTAGTTTTAACATGAGTGACATGTGAAGTGTTGGCATGATGAGCATGTGAATTTTTGGCATGAGTTGTTTTATCATTTTTAGCATGTGGAGTGTGCATATGCTTCTTTGAAAACATTTCTTCTAATTTATTAGTGTTAAAAGCACATTCTTTTAAAATATTTCCAAAATCATTGATTTTAGTTTTTAAAATGGATAATTCACTTTCATCAATTTTTGGATATTTAGCTTTACAAGTAATTCTATACTCATCAAAATCTTTTTTCGTTGAAATAAGATTAGAAGATAGTTCATCCTTTTCTTTTGAAGAAATAGCAAGTTGATTTTTAAGCATTTCAATTTTCCTTTTCAATTTTGAACGCTCTTCCTTTTTATCATCAAAACTTTCTGAAAGTTCAACGAAAGCATGTACTAACATGTCTTTACTTATCTCACTTTTATCATCGAGTGGTTGAGTGGTTACCTTAGGTGTGTTTGCCATGAAACACACGTTTGCCGTGTCGACTTCATCTTCGGATTCACTTTCCGAATCCCAAGTTGCTTTGTATACCTTCTTTTCAACTGGCCTCTTTTGCTTCATGGAGGAGGTTATCTTTTTCTTGAAATCTGGACAACCGGCCATGATGTGTCTGTGTTTCTGGCAGTTATAGCATATGATCCTTTTCTCCTCCTTCCCTTCCCATCGTCTTCTATAATTGAGCTTATTTTTGTGGTATATTCTCTTTACATTTCTTACAAAGAGAGATAACTCTTCATCATCTTCTTCATCTTCTTCATCATCGTATTTAGAGGAGGAAGACTTGAAAGCTATTGACTTTTTCTTTTGAGGTACCGCATCTTCTCTAGCCTTCTTCTCCATCTCATGAGTTTTAAGGTTTCCGATAAGACTTATGAGCTCCATCTCATCTTTGTCATTCAACTCCTTTAAGGTGGTAGCTTTGATTTCCCATGATGAAGGAAGAGTACGAATCACCTTACGCACCTTTTGGTCGTTACTTATTTCATCACCTAGAGAAGAAAGAGCATTAGTAATCTTAGTAAACTTGGTAATCATATCATCAATAGATTCATCTTCTAGCATTCTAAAACTTTCATATTGGGAACGTAAGAGATCTATTTTAGCTCTCCTGACTTGTGATGTTCTCTCATGAGTGACCAATAAGTGTTGCCAAATCTTATAGGCAGATTTGCAATGGATAACCCGTGTTAGAGCATCCTCATTCAAAGCTAAAAGTAGGGCATTTTGATCCTTTGAATTAGCGTCAAATTCCTTGAAGGTGAGTTCAGACCAAGTGTCCTCCTCACTTTCAGGTCTACTATAAGGCTTGGTCAAGGACTTAGCAACTAGACTACCTAGAGATTGTAGAAAAATAGTCATCCTAACTTTCCATATGGGAAAGTTTAGTCCATCAAATTTAAAAAAGGTCTTAATGTTATCGGTCATCTTTACTATGTATGAATGAAGAAATGAAAATAGTGATTAGCAAATTTTAGGATCTCTCTAAGGAGTGAAGCCAAAAACTAGAGTCCTAACTCTGATACCAATTGAAATCACCTAGAGGGGGGTGAATAGGTGATAATGCTAATCAATGCACAAATTTAAAATGTTATGATGCAACAATCACCCAAAACAAGACTAGAAACTGAATACCCCGTGAAGGGCTCTGAACTCCTTCCTCGTGATTCCTCTAGATAAGAGTTTGAGGTGCCAATGCAATGTTGTTGTATGAGTATTGATCGACAATATAGCAATGAATATAAAGCAAGTAAATAAAGCAAATAAACCAATCGCAAACACTTGAGATTTGTTTCGAGGTTCGAGCACCCAGCTCTATATCCCCGCCTTCACCCAGAAGGATTTCCAACCACTATAACTTTTACAAAGAATTACAACCACAAGGGAGTGACCAACTCCTCAATCACACTCCTCTAGTCCAGAGGTAGTGGAGCCACAAATACAAGAATATCTTGGTGATCAAAAGATCACAAACCCTCTTTTGAAAAACTTTTTCCCTTACAAAAACCCTAGAGAATAATGTGTAGGATTGAAGCTCAAGTTTTGTAAGTGAAAAAGAAAATGAAATTGAAGAGAGTAAAAACTTCAGTAAAAAGAGAGAATTTTGAGCACAAAAACTGAGAGCAAAAACTTCTTTTGAAAGCCTTTAAACTTGATTTCTTTCACAAAGGATTTGTTATGATCACCTCAACCCTAATCATCCCTATTTATAGGATAAAGGTAGGGATTAAAGAGTAAACTGTTATAATGAAAAATTAAGAAAGATTAGACCCAAATCCAGCCCCAAATTCGTTTAGAGAGAAAAACCACGTTTTAAAACGTGTTAAATAAACTAGCCATTAGGGCAGAAATCAAGCTCACAGTCGATCGGCCGGTCGACCGGTTTTTCAAAAATTATAACTGTTGCCAGCCCACGGTCGATCGCCCGGTCGACCGTAACAAACAGAAACATGGGTGCTTACAGTCGGCCGAAGGTCGGTCGACCGACATGGGGTCCGGTCGACTGCCAGGTCGACCGGGAGACTGTACACATGCACGCACCCAAACAGTTAGAATCCCGGTCGACCGTCCTGACCTGAAACAAGGCCGGTCGACCGTCCGGTCGACCGTAGAAGGCCAAAACAGACTCTTTTGAGGAAATAGTTTTAAAGATCTTTAAAGTTTTTTCAAATTAACTTTGATCAAAACTTTGTACACTATATTAAATAGAGTTTATAAGTATTAAGATATGTTTATAAAACTATTTTATATAAAAGAGAAATATCTTTTGAAAATCGTGTGCAAAAACTTGTGTGTGATAAAATATTGAGCTTGAACACTACACACTATCCTTTAACAAACTAAAAATAATAAAAACTGAAAAGAAAGTCCCTGAGCCGAGTTACACCAAGCTAGATCCTTCTCTCGTATGAAAAACGTCCTCTTACGCCATTTGCCTTTAAGTGCCATTATCTTTGCAAAATACTTCAAAAAGCCATCATGACTAGTACAAACCTGAAACTCATTCTAAATAACTTATTAGTACCAACTAGCTCCTATGTATTTTGTTATCATCAAAACTTAAACAAATAGAGAGAGTAACATTTTGGGCCAACAATCTCCCCCTTTTTGATGATGACAAAACATATATGCTATAACACAAGATATAATAAAAGAGAGGTAAAAACTCCCCTTAAATTATGTTATATTACACAAGTATAAAACAATCTATTATGAGAGAATTTTTGAAACAAAAAAAAACATACACAAACAAGTCATGTCATGAAACAACAAACCATACCACAAAATCAAAACATAAATCAAAACATAAACTACATATTTCTCCCCCTTTTTATCATACATCAAAAGTGATATATTAGTAAGAAAACTTTCTTATTCAACAACACAAACATTAAGTTCACCACATATAAAAGAAAATTTATTATAGTCAAGTGGTTTAGTGAAAATATCGGCAAGTTGAAAATCGGAAGAAACATAATCAATCTCAATATCACCTTTCTCAAAATGATCTCTATGAAAGTGATATCTAATCTCAATGTGCTTGGTCTTACTATATTGATTTGCATTGTTAGTCATATGAATAGTACTAGTATTATCACAAAATATTTTTATATGGTCATACTGTAAATCATAATCAAGGAGAGTAAAGGACTTGTGCACAACAAGCCCCCGCCGCAACATACTCCGCCTCGGCGGTTGAGAGGGCTACCGAATTTTGTTTCTTAGAAGACCATGAAACAAGACAATTACCAAGAAATTGATATGTTCCACTAGTACTCTTTCTATCCACTCTACAACCTGCATAGTCGGCATCCGAAAAACTTGTCATTGAGAAATCTCCGATTTTTGGATACCAAATACCCATTCTAATAGTGCCCTTAATATAACAAATAATGCGTTTTACCGCAATTAAATGAGATTCTTTGGGACACGATTGGAATCTAGCACAAAGACACACACTAAACATAATATCCGGCCTACTAACCGTTAAATATAACAAACTACCAATCATGCTTCTAAACAATTTTATATCAACACACTTATCTTGGTCATCCTTATCAAGCTTGGTGGTGGTGGCCATGGGAATGTTGCAAATTTTTAAGTCTTCAAGTCCAAATTTCTTGATGAGTTTCTTAAAATACTTGGCTTCACATATGTATATCCCATCACGCATTTGCTTGATTTGGAGTCCAAGAAAATAGTTCAATTCACCCATTAATAACATTCCAAATTCACGTTGCATGCATTGTTCAAACTCCTTGCAAAGTAACTCACTAGTAGAACTAAAGATTATATCGTCAACATATATTTGAACTATAAGAATGTCATTATCAACATATTTAGTAAATAATGTGGTGTCTACCTTGCCTTTAACAAAATCATTTGAAAGAAGAAAACTAGAAAGCCTTTCATACTAAGCTCTTGGAGCTTATTTTAAACCATACAATGCTTTATCAAGTTTGAAAACAAAATTTGGATGAACATGATTTACAAAACCGGGAGGTTGTTCAACATAAACTTCCTCATCAATAAAACAATTCAAAAATGTACTTTTTACATCCATTTGAAAAAGTTTAAAATTTTTAAAAGATGTATAAGCTAGTGTGATCCGAATGGCTTCAAGCCGTGCTACGGGTGCAAAGGTCTCCTCAAAGTCGATTCCTTCAACTTGAGTGTAACCTTGGGCCACTAACCTAGCCTTATTCCTAATAACATTTCCTGACTCATCCAACTTGTTCCTTAAAACTCACTTAGTACCAATTATTTGTCTATTGTGGGGTCTAGGAACAAGGTGTCAAACTTGGTTGCGCTCAAATTGATTGAGCTCTTCTTGCATAGCTAGCAACCAATATGAGTCACCCTCAGCTTCGAGGATGTTTTTGGGTTCAAATTTTGATAAGAATACAAAATTACCAGGCAATTCATGGAGTTTGGAGCGAGTAGTTACCCCCTTTGATACATCACCTATGATGAGATCTTTGGGATGATTTGTAGCGTATCTCCAATCTTTAGGAAGTGGTTGAGAGTTTTCCACTTCATCCTTTTGAACTTCACCAATGGGTTCTTGCTTGTCATCTTGAATGGGTGAGTCCTTCAAGGATATTTTCTCCATGTTCTTACCTAATGAGTCAATCTCTACAACATTCTCAACAATAGCATTAGTTTCTTCAAATTTAACATGCATAGTTTCTTCAATAGTATGAGATGATTTATTGAATACTCTATATGTTTTGCTAGTACTAGAATAGCCAATAAAGATTGCTTCATAAGCCTTAGCATCAAATTTACCCAAATTATTTTTAGTATTCAAAACAAAACACTTGCTTCCAAAAACTTTAAAGTATGAAACATTTGGTTTTCTTAAATGATAAATTTTAAAGAGGTTTTGAAAGTGTTTTTACACAAATAAATACGGTTTGATATGTAGCATGCGGTGTTTACGGCCTCGGCCCATAAATATTGAGGGAGCCCATATTCACTTATCATAGTCCTAGCCATTTCTTGAAGAGATCTATTCTTCCTTTCAACTACTCCATTTTGTTGTGGAGTTCTAGGACATGACATTTCATGCTTAATTTTCTTTTCATCACAATAAGTCATGAAGAGTTGGCTAACAAACTCACCACCTCTATCACTTCTTATCCGTAAAATCGAAAATCCTTTTTCTTTTTCATCCCTCTTTCAAAAAATCTTAAAATGCGAAAAAGCTTAATTTTTATGCTCCAAAAAGAAAACCCAAGTGAAACGAGAAAAATTATCGATTAAAACAAAAACATATCTATTTCCATTTAAGCTTTTAGTTTTAGTTGGTCCAAAAAGATCCATATGAATCAATTCTAATGGCCTAGTTGACATGATATCCTTGATTGGTTTGAAAGAAGACTTGGTTTGTTTCCCAAGTTAGCACGCACCACAAATGCGGTCTTTTTCAAACTTCAAATAAGGAATACCCTTCACCAATTCCTTAGAATTAATTCTAGCAAGGTGATCAAAAGATGCATGTCCTAATCTTCTATGCCATAACCATGAAATCACATCAAAAGCATTCAAACATTTATTAGAACAATCCAAATTAAGCATGTCAATAATATAGACATTATTTTCACGAAATCCGGTAAGAATACAATCATTGGTTTTACAATCAAAAATTTTGTAAGAAGATTCATCAAACACAACTTTGAGACCACGATCATATAGTTGACTTATGCTAAGCAAGTTATGTTTAAGCTCATCAACATGAACAACATTTTCAATTAAAGGAGATGCACTAATATTAATGTTACCTATACCGATGATGGTGCCCTTGGAGTCATCTCCGAAGGTGACGGTGTCACCTTCATTGTATCTTGATAGGGTTGTGAAATTGTTGATGTCCCATGTCATATGCCTTGAACAACCACTGCTCCTTACGTTTTGGAGCTTGGTGTGTACCTACATCAAATAATTTAGGAGTTGATTTTGGTACCCATATTTTCTTGGGTCCTAGAGAGTTAGTGTTTCGAACCCATACAAGATTATTTGTCTTATTTATATGATCATAGCAAAATTTAGCCAAATGGCCATTCTGGCCACAATAAGTACATTTATAAATTCTACCATATTTAAAAGCATATTGAGCAAGTGGCTTACGAACATGTGAATTGTGAGCATGAATAGTTTTAACATGAGTGACATGTGAAGTGTTGGCATGATGAGCATGTGAATTTTTGGCATGAGTTGTTTTATCATTTTTAGCATGTGGAGTGTGCATATGCTTCTTTGAAAACATTTCTTCTAATTTATTAGTGTTAAAAGCACATTCTTTTAAAACATTTCCAAAATCATTGATTTTAGTTTTTAACATGGATAATTGATTTTCATCAATTTTTGGATATTTAGTTTTACAAGCAATTCTATACTCATCAAAATCTTTTTGCGTTGAAATAAGATTAGAAAATAGTTCATCCTTTTCTTTTGAAGAATTAGCAAGTTGATTTTTAAGCATTTCAATTTCCTTTTTCAATTTTAACGCTCTTCCTTTTTATCATCAAAACTTTCTGAAAGTTCAATGAAAGCATGTACTAACATGTCTTTACTTATTTCACTTTCATCATCAAGTGGTTGAGTGGTTACCTTAGGTGTATTTGCCATGAAACACACATTTGTCGTGTCAACTTCATCTTCGGATTCACTTTCCGAATCCCAAGTTACTTTGTATACCTTCTTTTCAACTGGCCTCTTTTGCTTCAAGGAGGAGGTTATCTTTTTCTTGAAATCTGGACAATCGGCCATGATGTGTCCGGGTTTCCGACAGTTGTAGCATATGATCCTTTTCTCCTCCTTCCCTTCCCATCGTCTTCTATAATTGAGCTTATTCTTGTGGTATATTCTCTTTACATTTCTTACAAAGAGAGATAGCTCTTCATCATCTTCTTCATCATCATATTTGGAGGAAGAAGACTTGAAAGCTATTGACTTTTTCTTTTGAGGTACCGCATCTTCTCTAACCTTCTTCTCCATCTCATGAGTTTTAAGGTTTCCGATAAGACTTATGAGCTCCATCTCATCTTTGTCATTCAACTCCTTTAAGGTAGTAGCTTTGATTTCCCATGATGAAAGAAGAGCACGAATCTCTTTACGCACCTTTTGGTCGTTGCTTATTTCATCACCTAGAGAAGAAAGAGCATTAGTAATCTTAGTAAACTTTGTTATAATATCATCAATAGATTCATCTTCTAGCATTTTAAAACTTTCATATTGGGAACGCAAGAGATCTATTTTAGCTCTCTTGACTTGTGATGTTCTCTCATGAGTGACCAATAAGTGTTGCCAAATCTCATAGGCAGATTTACAATGGATAACCCGTGTTAGATAATCCTCATTCAAAGCTAAAAGTAGGGCATTTTGAGCCTTTGAATTAGCATCAAATTCCTTGAAGGTGAGTTCGGACCAAGTGTCCTCCTCACTTTCGGGTCTACTATAAGACTTGGTCAAGGACTTAGCAACTAGACTGCCTAGAGATTATAGAAAAATAGTCATCCTAACTTTCCATATGGGAAATTTTAGTCCATCAAATTTAAGAGGGGTCTTAATGTTATCGGTCATCTTTACTAGTGTATGAATGAAGAAATGAAAATAGTGATTAGCAAATTTTAGGATCTCTCTAAGGATGTGAAGCCAAAAACTAGAGTCCTAGCTCTGATACCAATTGAAATCACCTAGAGGGGGGTGAATAGGTGATAATGCTAATCAATGTACAAATTTAAAATGTTATGATGCAACGATCACCCGAAACAAGACTAGAAGCCGAATACCCCGTGAAGGGCTCTGAACTCCTTCCTTGTGATTCCTCTGGATAAGAGTTTGAGGTGCGCAATGCAATATTGTTGTATGAGTATTGATCGACAATATAGCAATGAATATAAAGCAAGTAAATAAAGCAAATAAACCAATCGCAAACACTTGAGATTTGTTTCGAGATTCGAGCACCCAGCTCTACATCCCCGCCTTCACCCAGAAGGATTTCCAACCACTATAACTTTTATAAAGAATTACAACCACAAGGGAGTGACCAACTCCTCAATCACACTCCTCTAGTCCAGAGGTAGTGGAGCCACAAATACAAGAATATCTTGGTGATCAAAAGACCACAAACCCTCTTTTGAAAAACTTTTTCCCTTACAAAAACCCTAGAGAATAATGTGTAGGATTGAAGCTCAAGTTTTGTAAGTGAAAAAGAAAATGAAATTGAAGAGAGTTTTGAACCAAAAACCTCATTAAAAAGAGAGAATTTTGAGCACAAAAACTGAGAGCAAAAACTTCTTTTGAAAGCCTTTAAACTTGATTTCTTGTGCAAAGGATTTGTTATGATCACCTCAACCCTAATCATCCCTATATATAGGATAAAGGTAGGGATTAAAGAGTAAACTATTATAATGAAAAATTAAGAAAAATTAGACCCAAATCCAGCCCCCAAATTTGTTTAGAGAGAAAAACCACGTTTTAAAACCTGTAAAATAAACTAGCCGTTAGGGCAGAAATCAAGCTCACGGTCGACCGGTTTTTTCAAAAATTATAACCGTTGCCAGCCCACGGTCGACCACCCGATCGACCGTAACAAACAGAAACATGGGTGCTTACAGTCGGCCGAAGGTCGGTCGACCGACATGGGGTCCGATCGACCGCCAGGTCTACCGGGAGACATGCACGCACCCAAACAGTTAGAATCCCGGTCGACCGCCCGGTCGACCGTCCTGACCTGAAACAAGGCCGGTCGACCGTAGACGGCCAAAACAGACTCTTTGAGGAAATGGTTTTGAAGATCTTTAAAGTTTTTTCAAATTAACTTCGATCAAAACTTTGTATACTATATTAAATAGAGTTTATAAGTATTAAGATATGTTTATAAAACTATTTTATATAAAAGAGAAATATCTTTTGAAAATCGTGTGCAAAAACTTTTGTGTGAGAAAATATTGAGCTTGAACACTACACACTATCCTTTAACAAACTAAAAATAATAAAAACTGAAAAAGAAAGTCTCTGAGCCGAGTTACACCAAGCTAAGGCCTTCTCTCCTATAAAAAACTGAAATCACCTAGAGGGGGGTGAATAGGTGATAAGGCTAATCTAAGAACTAAATGCGGAATTATAAAACTAATTTGCAGCAACACTTAGGACGTGTTTCGTTAGTTGCAAAACGTTTGCAAAATGCAAAAAGTTTTGCAACTTTACATTTAAAGTTGTTTGGTTTCGTTTGCAAAATGCAAAATGCAAAACACTTTTGCAACTCTTCTTTTCCCACTTGCAGTTGCTACAGTTAAATTTGTGGTCATGTAAATCTCACTTTTACACTCATATTTTCTCACTTGCAGTTGCTACAGTTAATTTTGTGGTCATGTAACTGTCACTTGTAGTATACTTACAGTTCAAAAGAGTTACTTGATAATCAATATATTATTAAATATTATTAAATATTTAATATTTTAATAGTGTTTAATTTTTTATTTAATTATTTAATTATTTTATATTTTTAATCTTTAACTTTTTTATTGTTTTAATATTTAATATTTTACTATTTTAATTTAATATTTTAATTTAATATTTTATTATTTTATTAATACTTATTCCATTTTTTATTATTTTATTTAGAGTTAATATTTTATTAATATAACAGTATTATACTTTAATATAAAATTACTATATATTTAATTATTTATTTTTAATATAAAAAATTACTTTATTAATATCATAATATATTTTATTATTATATTAATATTTTATTATGTTAATATTGTAATAATAATTCAATATAATAATACTATAATGATAATTTATTATTAAATTATAATTATATTTTACTTCATTAATTTTATATTTCTATAATATTACAATAATATTATAATAAAATTTATATTATAATAATTTTCAAGTATTTTTAATATTATAATATTATAACTATATTTTATTATTGTTGTAACATTTTTTAATATTTATATTTTATTAGTATTCTTAAAATTTTATTAATGTTCTTTAGATTTTTTAAATTTTATATTATTTATTTAGTTAATATTTTAGTAATATTTTACTATTTATACTAATATTTTATTAGTATTATTGTTATAAATAAAATATTAAGATTATTAATTTTTTATCTCAAATTATTAATACAATTTAATTTGCAATAGTAGATTTAATTTAATAGTATTTATAATATTTAAATCACTGCTACAGTTAATTTTGTGGTCAACTTTTCCACTTACACTTTTACATTACCAACCAAACATTGTAAAACACAATATAGTTTACCATTTACACTTTCACTTTATCAACCAAACACCGTAAAACACAATATACTTTTCCATTTACACTTCACTTTATCAACCAAACACCATAAAACACAATATATTTTCTCTGCTACAGTTCACTTTTTCCATTCTCATTTTACGACTTACGACTTGCGACGTTTTGCAACGAAACAAACAGGCCCTTAGTGCAACCAACGAGTGTAGCCGAATTTTCCGTGAAGGGCTCTGGACTAACTCCTCTTGATTCCTCTGAATAAGAGTTGAGGCCCTATATGAAGCTCTCGTGGTTAAGCACAAGTGAGGCACACAAGGAAACACAACCAAGCATATAGGAATAAGCAATATGAATCAATGCAAGGCACAACACAAGCATATAAGATATGTCAATATGAATGATGCACTACACAAATAAAGAGAGAGTTGAGAGTCAATTGATCAAACGCAAACAAGAAGATGTGTTTCGAGGTTCGAGCACCGAGCTCTACGTCCCCGCCTTCACCGAGAAGGATTTCCAATCCACTAGGAGTACCGAACTCCTCTCTCAACCAATACAACCTCCACCGAGGCAATACAAATGGTCTACCAAAGACCGGAGTACCGAACTCCACCAAATCCACCTCTACCGAAGAGGGATACAAGCATAATCCACCTCTACCGAAGAGGGATACAAATACCAACCAACTCCACCTCACAAGAGGGAGTAAACCACAACCTCAACCTCTACCAAAGAGGGAGCAACCACAAAGAAAAAGGGTTTACAACAAGGTGATCACAAAAGACCACAAACTCAATTTTTTCACAAATAAAGATCCTAATAGAATAGGATAGGAGATATAGCGATATAGCTCAAGTGGAAAACAAGTGTTTGGAAATCAAAAACTCAAAGAAAACTATTGGAAAAATAACTAAATAAGAATACAATGAAGATCAAGTACCCAATCCCAAAGCTTTTCTTTTTCTTGAATTTTCCAAACCCTTTTTGAAACAAATAGAGATGATCTCTTTAAGCACCAAAAACCTTTTGAAAACTTGCTGAAATAAACACTAGAGAGTAGAAATTTTTGGCTCTTAAAATCTTACCAAAATCCCATAGAAATGGGGCTTAAATAGCCCTCCATCAAAAACTAGCCGTTGGGACTGTTTGTCAGTCCGGGCGGCTGGTGGTCGACCGGTCGGTCGACCGCCAACGGTCATATTTTTGACCGTTGGAAGAAGCCAGTCGACCGCCCGGTCGACCGCTCGGTCGACCGCCCGGTCGACCGCTCGGTCGACCGCCCGGTCGACCGCTCGGTCGACCGTGCCTTGAACCTGGCCAACGTGCACAAGATTGTGCACGTCGGTCGACCGACCGGTCGACCGACTCTGGGCCCGGTCGACCGCCAGAGCCTGGCAGGCTGGGTTCTGGGTCAGAAAACTGGGTTTAAAAATATTCTAAAAATTCCCATAAATTACTTAAAAATTCACAAAAATAGTTCTATCATTTTACATTGATATACAAATATGTGATAAAAATTTTAACACAAATATCAAATATTTTAAACCATTTTTGTGTCCTACAAATATTATCGAAAACCAAAACCTGTATTTTTCCAAACTTGAATTTTTCAATAGGAAATCTGATTTTTCCTAAAACTCATTTAAATACAAAAACATGAAACTTAAACACATTTAGGCATGTTGCATATGGACATAAGTCCAATATACATGAAACATATACATATCCATGTTTTTGACTTTAATTCCAAATATATGTTTTGTTAAAACACAAAACACCAAACCTCATGAACAGGCATCTCAACATAAGTTTGTCTAGGAAATTAAGCTAACTTGTATATAGAATATATCTAATATACACTTAAACAAAGTAAACTTGTATTGATACTATCTATTCATGAAAACCAATATCGGTTAAACCAAAAAACTAATATCCAAAACATGAAACGTGTGTGTATTGTGAACTTGAGCATATCACACTATCTAATCTTTACACATGGATCTAAAACACAAACTAAACTAGGATACCCAAGTCTTCTTGACGATCTCCATCTTCAAGTTGACTCGATCCAAAACTCCGTGATCCACCGGGCTAGACTCCAACGAGTGCTATGTATGATATTTATGCTCGGGCTCTTGAATCACCATGT
The DNA here is from genome assembly GCA_038442645.1 of Agave tequilana. NCBI lineage: Eukaryota > Viridiplantae > Streptophyta > Magnoliopsida > Asparagales > Asparagaceae > Agave > Agave tequilana. The sequence continues at coordinate 107,285 of JAVJIF010004541.1, forward strand.
GAAAGGCTTCAAAACTCCTTTGTTGAAGCTAATCACCAACTAACATCTTGGTTAATAATCTGAAACTAAACATCACAAGATTATTAGTAAACATAACTACATGAGTTAATCATCATCAAAACTAGAGTGGAAGGCCTCTGGGCCAACAATCTCCCCCTTTTTGATGATAACAAAACTCATGGAGTTATATATGCATGGATTAAAGTTAAGCTTCAAAGAAGCTCCCCTTAACTCATGCATAGCAATAAACAATAAAATATACAAGGAATATTAAACATGATAATGCATAGACATGCATAAAAAAAGCTTTTGAAGCCAAATACAAAAACATGCTCTTGATACCTATTAAACAACAAACTAATAAAAACTATGTTTCTAGATAAACAAAACATGCATATAAAACATGCATATAAACTCAAATAATTCTCCCCTTTTTGTCAATCATCAACAAAGGGGTTAAAATAAAAATCAAACAATGTTCTCCCCCTTTTTGTCTGAAACAAAGAATCAATAAAGGGTTATCAATAATAAGAATATATGCGATATACATTCATGAAGAGAAAGACGCTAAGTTAACTTCCCTACATATATGTATTACATGAAGAAAGGATGACAAGCCCTAATTCACATAACACATAATATGCAATGCATAAGAGGAGATGTGAAGCTCCCCCTACACACGTGTATCGCATAAAGAAGAGTTGTCAAGCTCCTCAATATAGGATACACTCAACATGAATCTATATGTAGAGGAGATGTTAAGCTCCCCTTACATATAGGCAATATAAATCAAAACAATTTTTTTAAAATTTTGTTCTTATTGGTTTTTTTTTACTTTTAAATCTTATTAAAATAATATTTTGAATTTTCTCAATAAAACAAATCAAATTATTTTTAAAGATACCAATTGAAAGTAAATATGGCATTGATACCAATTGTGAGAAAATAAATAAAATCTTGATACCAATTAAAGAAATAGATCAATAGATACCAATTGAAAGTAAACAGAATCTTGATACCAATAGTGAATATTTGTCATTTAGAACATATGATACCCAAATAAAATCAATTTTCAACATAAAGTGTGGGAGTAGAAATCAACGGTAGACAAAATACCAATTGGAAACTCATTAATAGAAACATGATAGTCATTAAACATTCGAGCTTTGCATAATCAAAAATTTGTGCTCAAAAATATTGGGATATAGTAAGCACAAATAAAGCATGTATAGGTGTATGAAAAATGAGTACCAATCAAAATAGATGATACCAAATGAAAGCATTCATACACAAAACAATATATGGGTATACAAAAATGTCAATATTGATACCAATTGAAAAGATCCAATGATACCAATTGAAACAACAATAATATCAAGTGTATACCTCATATCCTACCACCCATTTCATGCTCAAGTTTAAAATGATTTTCACTATAAAGCATATATGTGCATGGTCTCCCATCCAACTGCCCTTGGAAGATAGGGGTTTTCAAAGATAGGTTTGAAAAATATAGTATGTTTGAAAACTCTACCATAACGAAGAATACCACAACTAGTTAAATGAAAAAAACTTGAAAACTAGTACGAAATCCTTCAAGTAAGGAATAAAATAAAATTATATTTCATGAAACAAATGTAAATCACATGGTCACTAAACACGCAAAGTCCATAAAGCCCATATCATGCTCATAAAATAAAGTCATGAGAAAACAATAAGTAGCTGAGTGTACAAGGTATATGTGAAAACATATAGTCACGAAAATAGACATTCAAGCTCTAAATTCCTCAATACATGAAAATCATCAAAACTCGATTTCTTCAAGGCATATGTATGTCAAGTACAAACTAAGGTATACATACATATCCAAAACACAATTGAGTTCAAAATAAAGATTTACATGAAAAGCAAATGACTCAAGGGGTATACATGTATATCTTAAAGTTTGACAAAATAAACATATACATGAAGTGAAACCTCATAATCATAAAACATGTCCAAAATGGGGAATACAAGTTTAAAATGTATGAATCATCAAACTAGACTATACTAGCACATCTAATGGGTACAAATGAGCATTCATGAACAAACATATAATGATCTATTTGTGACCCACTATATGTACAAGTATATATCCTACTTTTCATGAAAACTAACATCTAAACAAGTAATCAAAAAAACATGAAGCATCAAATGAGACAAAAATTAACATGATAAACATAAATATGATCATTATGTAAATCCACATGCTATTAGAGTTATGATATACATAATAGCTAAACATATGTGAGAACACAAAAAATGATCCATATGAACATGGGTGATCTCAAAAGCTATACATGTATGTCAATGGTCTAATAATCATGGTATTTAACATACTAATCAAAACATAAAGCATCAAAACAAAAATCATAAACATCCATATGATCATTATGTTTATACACATGCATTAGATCTAGGATATACATATTAGTTAAAAACAAAATGAGAACACATAGATATAGATCCATATTAAACATGGGTGTCTCAAAAAACTAAACATATATATCACTAATCTAAGTCATATAGCATAATCATAATAATCAATAAAACAAGACATGCTATAAATTGATGAACATGAAAAGCATGCAAATACAAACGGGAGTTAGAGATTGATACCAAAACCAATGAGGCACCTCTCAAGTTCTCCAAACCAAGGTGGTCCTCCCACCAAACATCCCTTGAAAGTGATGCATCCAAATAGTCCACATGAAGCTCGGAACGCATCCACTCCAAGGTACCATAACTCTCACGTCATGCGAGAGCCCACACCTACATCAAATACAGTAGGGGTGGTCTTTGGTACCCATACTCTTTTGGGTCTATGGAGGTTAGTACCTCTTCTAACCCAAACAAGTTTAGTTGCTAAATTACAATCATTTATACGAACAAAACAAAATTTAGCAAGGTGGCCCTTACGTCCACAATGTGTACAAGTGTACACATGAGCATACATGGTGTGATGGTTGTGGCAGTGAGTAGCATGTGTATACCGTGGAGGGTATGCATGCAAAGATGGAACTTGTTTCTTTCAAAATAAAGATTCCAAACGTGTATGACTTAAAACACAATGGCTCAAAGTGGAGCCCAAACAATCCATATTCTTCTTTAGCAAAGATATGTCATTTTCAATTAAAGAAGAAGTGTGGCATGCAATAGGTGAGCTAGGTGGTGAAGCTACACTAGCATGGCAAACATGTGAATCTATATCAATTTTTAAAAATTCATTTTTTTTTAAACAAACATCTAAATCTTTTGAAATAGAATCTATTTTTATTTTCAAGGATTCATTTTCTTTTAGAACAAAATCAAGCTTTGAAGATATAACTTTAGTTTTCTTCAAAATATCATTACAATCATTTCTATTTTTCAAAAACTTATTTTCCTTTAGGGCAAGATCAAGTCTAGACTTCAATGAATCCCTTTCATTAGAAATCTCAACCTTCTCTTGCAAAACCTACTCAAGTTTTGAAAACAAATCCTCTTTTTCTTTATTTAACTTACAAGTTTTCTTTTTCAAAACTTTATATTTTTCAAGGAGGTTCTCACAAACAATAGATAACTCTTCATTTAAAGCATCAGCATCCATACTATCATGATCATCAAATGAAGAGCTAGCACTATCTAGTTGAGTATCCGAATCTACCTCAAGGGAGTCATTCCCTTGGACCATATAGCATCGTTGTTCGGATTCGTCTCCACTAGATTCATCCTCCATTGTGTTGGGCATTTGAAGCTTGGAGGTGGTCAACTTGTTCCACACTGCAATGGCGGAATCAAAGTTAGAAACAAGCATAAGATATTTTTTGTTTAGCGTGCTTCTAATAGCCTCAAGGGCTTGTGTATTGGCCCCTACATGATTGTGGTTACCAAGATAGCATTTCTTAGTAGCGGCAAGAAAAACATGCAAGCCTAGGGTTTTTAAATACATGGACATCCTAAATTTCCATATGTCAATGTTGGAAACATCAAACATGGGAGGTGACAAGCAATCCATGAGTGTGTGCAAACAAATATACGTGCAAATACAAATGATAGATTAGCAAACCAAGATCTCACTCCTAGGTGGCTAAACCAAATATCAGGAGCGTAGGCTCTGATACCAGTTGAAAACACCTAGAGGAGAGGTGAATAGGTGATAAGGCTAATCTAAGAACTAAATGCGGAATTACAAAACTAATTTGCAGCAACGCTTAGTACAACCAACGAGTGTAGCTGAATTCCCAGTGAAGGGCTCTGGACTAACTCCTCTTGATTCCTCTGAATAAGAGTTGAGGCGCTATATGAAGCTCTCGTGGTTAAGCACAAGTGAGTTACACAAGCAAACACAACCAAGCATATAGGAATAAGCAATATGAATCAATGCAAGGCACAACACAAGCATATAAGATATGTCAATATAAATGATGCACTACACAAATAAAGAGAGAGAGAGAGTTGAGAGTCAATTGATTAAACGCAAATGATTGAGGCAAAACCTGCACACAAAATAAAGAATTTCAGATTTAAAAATAAAGATGTGCAAGTGCTCAATTCTTACCGCTATAGCAAGTGGCTATGCGGGTCGTGATCCACAAGGAGGGTTTGCGATGGAAGCGTTCAAAGTTTTTCTTATTGAAATCTTTTTGAAGACAAAATGAAAGTTCTTCTTTGTTTTAAAGAAATGAAAATGAAAACGAGTTATGTTAAGGTTAGAGAGAAAATGGTAGAATGAGAAAGTGAAAAAGAATGGAGAATGACTATTTACAAAGAAATGGGAAAGAAAGCGACTATGTACAAATGAGTTGGGAAAGAAGTGATTTGGAAGATATGGAGTTGGTGATTTAATTTACAGAAATAAAAGAAAAGAAAGAAGATGAAAGAAGTACTCACCTAGTTTGATTGATGACTTACCTGAAACCCTTGCATGTTCTACCTTACTTTGGAGGCGTTCAAGGCATAGGTCATAAGATCGAGCTCAGTTCCTTTTCGCATTATATCATCAAGCCTTGCAAGAATGAAGTGATACGGATCTTGAGGAGGAGAACGTCTTCATGAAGTATCGTTGGCACTCACAAAGGCTTTTGTATACTTATACTTCTGGATTCACTTGCAAGCTCATCAAAAACAAAAGAGGTAAAGTAGAAAGAGGAAGAAGAAATAAAAGAAAATACGAATATAAACAAATGTTTACCTTTATTGCTTGCAGAAACAATGGAAGAAAGGAGGAGGGTACATCAGTGTCACTCTCAACATAAGCCTCTCTCTCTCTTACTTATATGAATATTCATCTAACCTAAGCTTGCATACAAATTACATAAAAAGAAAAGAAAAACCTAAACTACAAAGAATGAAAACTAGGCTAAATCCTATCTCTCCATGGTCGTCCCATTTTCAGTGAAAATACTGGCTTTTTATAGGCAAAAAACCAACCTACAGGATCCCGGGGAGATCGGGGGAGCAAACGCTCCCCCTAACTCCACAACCAAGCCGCGGAAACACGGCTTTAGCCACGTTTTCGCGGCCAGGGTGTGGCCAGGTGGCCACACCCGGTTGGTGGGTCTCCCCGGTTTCACGTTCTGCTTTTATCTTCAGTTGGTTTTCTCGTTTGAGTCTAGGATTGTGATGAAATGGCCTTTGATTCTTGGCTTTAACCGATCGATTCTGAGAGGATTCTTCTCAATCGGTTTTCAACCTCTTGATTTTGCCCTGATTCACTGAGCTCGAATTAATTCTGATTTAATTCAGAATTCTGGTGGGCTTTTGGGCTCATTTCTCTTCATCTCCTTAAGGAATAGGCCTGCAAATAAATTAAACATTTAATTAGGACAATGTAGATTTTATTCTATAATAAGTATGGAAATATGATACTAAATATGCAACATTAGCGACCAATCACACCCCCATACCTATCTTTTGCTCGTCCTCGAGCAAAACAACTAAACTATACTAAGGATTATTAGACCACTTTCGCAGGTCACGCGATTGCACTGAGCATGTGCAACAAGCCGTTAAACCTCTAAGTTTCCCCTAGAGGACGAGTTTTGTCTCGTGAGGGTTTTCAGCGGATTGCACCCACAAAATCCATAAAGAAAGAGAAACAAAGAGTTAGTATTTTCGAAAAGCATTTTGAAAGAGAAAAATATTTGAAATATAATTGTAAGATTTAAGCAATCTATAAGTTATAGGAAGACTGAATTTTTTATTCTTAAACTTAGTCTCTATTCAAAAATTTGTTATCAATCAAAGTAAGGAGTCAAATTGTACTTCTCATCTAGTCTATTACTTTACCCTGAGTCATATGCACCTTGTGATTGTGAAAATTTTGACTATGGGTTCATTAACTCTAACTCTTATCCCTTATTTATTTATATATATATATATTTTGTGGTATTATTCCTTAGTTCTATTAGGCTTTCTAATCTGCCCATGTAATGAGCCTTTAATCGATGACTCCCAAACCAAACGGTCTTAGGGCACCGGGTGAGAAAACACCCCAAGGACTTAAGGACTCGAGCAAATAAGGCCACAAAACTAAGGATTTTATTATATGAACCCCTTTTAGGCGTGAATACTTATGCTTTATTAGGCACTAATACCCAACTTAATCAGAGGATTTTATATTTTTTTCTTAAACTTATCAAATCATCTTTCGCATAAATACTAAGGCTTGCTTAAGCCAAAGTACCTAGCTATCAATAATTAGATTCGTTCATATTTTTTTCTTTTTTTCTTTTTTTTTATGTAAGGCATAAGAATCTTTATTTTTGAACCCTAAGTGCGTAAGTGTATGAAGTGTGCATATTTCATCAAGGTAAAGATCAAGACTAAATTACTTTGACAAATTTTCTTCCTAACCCTAAAAATCAAACAAATAATCTTATTTTGACCAAGTATAAGAAATCCTAATTTTGATTTTCCTATTCCTTAAAATTGACTTAATCTCTTACAAAAATATGTCAAAATATTGTTTCTATTTTCAAAAAGTTTTTTAAAAGTAAAGAAAATGTTAATTTTTTTTAATAAAAAGAAAAAACCTAAGTTATGTTAGACCCTCCCCCACACCTATCTCATGCATTGTCCTCAATGTATGAATTAATGCATAGATTCATGAAAAAGAAGAAAGGGAAGGAAAATGTTACCTTAAGGTGGTGGTTCCGGTGGTGGTCTGATTGGTCCACGAAATGCGGCCCAATCGACTTTTCGTTGGGTTCGAAGGAACCCACCAGAAATTTCACTAATATAACCCATTAAAATGATGAATCCATAAAGGATTTTTATTAAATATTTGACCCCATCTAATTTCCAAGTTCCATAATTAATTTCGGAGTCAAATTTGTCAACCACCTTGTCCCAGAATGGAGTGTGAAAAGATAGAATGATTGACTTGGACTCAGAAAATACAGGAACTAATACCGACTCAGGAAGGTGACTTAAGTCAAGTAAAGGTTCGGGAGTCGAGATTGGTTCAAGAAGTGTGTCCAAGTAAAGAAGTTGAAACTCAAGTCCACATGTATTTTCTATCAATAGAATGTGACTTAATATTGGTGATTCAAGTTCAAGAATGATAGGTGTGGGAATCAAAACTGACTCTAAAATATTAATCAAGTCCGGTAACAAAACAGGAGTCAGTATTGATTCGGTGAACTGGATCACAGATTTGAGAATCTAGGTCACATTTCTCATTGAGTTCAATATCAAAAAAATAAGAACTTACCAATTTGTCAATAGGATTTTCAAAAGTGTAAAATTGGTCAAGTTCAATATGATCATCAAGAATGAGTGATTCAATTTCATGATGAATTGGCACAGGATTCAATGTTGACTTAGGAAAAAGATTGAAATCAGGTGAAGACACCCGAGTCATTATTGAATCAGGAAGTAGAATTGAATCACTAAGTTAAGGTTCATGATCATAATCATTCTCAAGTTCAATTTCAGGTAAGGTATAACTTGCCAAACTGTCAATATCATTTTCAAAATTTGGAGTTTGGGCAAGTTCAATTGGTTGTTCTGAAATGGAACTTTGATTTCTAAAACAACATGACTCTTCGGCTCTAATAGAATGGTTAGCGACATCAGAACTGGTCAAACGGTGGGAACGTAGAGATTGGACCATCATATCTATGTCATGATTACGAGCGTTTTGAGCCTAAGTCATGGCTTCAAGCATCTTTTCATAGTTGATAGGTTCATTATTTTGATGAAAAGATGAAGTATTGTCTTAGAATTGGTGATGAAATTGTGAGTCCATCAGATTTTGGGATTTGTGTTTGGACTCACGCATACTCATTTCCAAAATTGATAGTTTTCTATTTTGGACTGGTGGAACTGAGTATGAATCTTGGAAATATTGTGGACAAGGTGGAGAAGGAGGACAAGTTGGTTGAAAATTGGACTCGGGGGAGGTAAAGCCCCACTGACTCTGTGAAGAGTTGAAATCATTCTGGAAATTATAGTTATTAGATTGGGGGTATGGGTTATATTGATTCGAATAAGACTAATCCGGCACACTAGGTTGGTTAAAGTTATGATATGTCGGGTTGGTAATATCCGAAAATGAAGTCGGTGTGTAATATGGATTACTATTAAAATTGAAAAAATTGTTATTATAAGCCATATCACACAATAGAACAAAAACAAAAACAAACAAATAAGCAAACAAAAAAGAAAAATTCTAACCTAAGTTAGGGTAGACCTATGACCTAGACGACTCCTAACTGGTTAGACTGTCCACGGGAGGTATAATGCAGACTTTGACCACAAGCTAGTCAGCCAGGTCAGGGCAAGTTGGTGGGAGGTTTTCCGTCAAAGACGTTCCTTAATTAAATAACCACCAATCTTCGGGCTTTCGGCCCTCAATCCCCTTCTTAGACACTGATTTGGCAGGAGTCAAATTTCAACACCTTTCCCCCTTAGGATAATCTCCTAATTGAGTCCGAGATGTCCCTAAGGCCAACGTCTACTCATTTTTTAGTTAGGCTCGGGTTAGTGAGTGCTTGGAATCTGATTTTTGGGCCAAGGAAGGGTGATTAAATCCCCACCTTATCTTGTTATTGGGTGTTACCCTTAAAATCAATTTGTGCAAGTGTACAAGATAAATAAGATTCACTCAAAGCTATGTAAATCAACCAAGAGATGAGTCCTATTCTAAATGCAATGCGAACGTACCTTGCTCCAGCACTCTTCAACAGTAAAGAAAATGAATTGAAAAGACACGTGCCTAAAATGCAAACGTCTAATCAATTTTTTTAACTTTTTCAACAAAAATTTTACTGTTGATTTATTAGCAGGCTTTTGGTGATGACATATAAGAAATAAAGTTGCAGAAAACTAGTTTTTTGCAAAGTAAGCAGCCCTACAAAAAAGACAGTTAGTAGTGAACTCTTCCTTGCCGCGGAAACGCGGCAAAAGCCGAGAAAACGCGGCAATTCAGAGGGTACTTGGTCTCTGTTTTCTGGAACAGAGGCCCAAGACCACTTATATGTTTCTGCAATCCTTTTTTTCCTACTTTGCTTGCCCTATAACCTGCAACAGAGAAGAAAATTCGATTTAGTTCTAAAAAATCAGATTTCAACAAAAACCGTTACCCTCCCCGGCAATGATGCTAAAATTTGATTGAGGCAAAACCTGCACACAAAATAAAGAATTTCAGATTTAGAAATAAAGATGTGCAAGTGCTCAATTCTTACCGCTATAGCAAGTGGCTATGCGGTCGTGATCCACAAGGAGGGTTTGCGATGGAAGCGTTCAAAGTTTTTTCTTATTGAAATCTTTTTGAAGACAAAACGAAAGTTCTTCTTTGTTTTAAAGAAATGAAAATGAAAACGAGTTATGTTAAGGTTAGAGAGAAAATGGTAGAATGAGAAAGTGGAAAAGAATGGAGAATGACTATTTACAAAGAAATGGGAAAGAAAGCGACTATGTACAAATGAGTTAGGAAAGAAGTGATTTGGAAGATATGGAGTTGGTGATTTAATTTACAGAAATAAAAGAAAAGAAAGAAGATGAAAGAAGTACTCACCTAGTTTGGTTGATGACTTACCTGGAACCCTTGCATGTTCTACCTTGCTTTGAAGGCGTTCAACGTATAGGTCATAAGATCGAGCTCAGTCCCTGTTCGCATTATATCATCAAGCCTTGCAAGAATGAAGTGATACGGATCTAGGAGGAGAACGTCTTCATGAAGTATCGTTGGCACTCACAAAGGCTTTTGTATACTATACTTCTGGATTCACTTGCAAGCTCATCAAAAACAAAAGAGGTAAAGTAGAAAGAGGAAGAAGAAAATAAAAGAAAATATGAACATAAACAAATGTTTACCTTTATTGCTTGTAGAAACAATGGAAGAAAGGAGGAGGGTACATCAGTGTCACTCTCAACATAAGCCTCTCTCTCTTACTTACATGAATCTTTATCTAACCTAAGCTTACATACAAATTATATAAAAAGAAAAGAAAAATCTAAACTACAAAGAATGAAAACTAGGCTAAATCCTATCTCTCCATGGTCGTCCAATTTTCAGTGAAAATACTGGCTTTTTATAAGCAAAAACCCAACCTATAGGATCCCGGGGAGATCGGGGGAGCAAACGCTCCCCCTAACTCCACAACCAAGCCTTTGGCCGCGTTTCCGCGGCCAGTGTGGGTCTCCCCGGTTTCACGTTCTGCTTTTATCTTCAGTTGGTTTTCTCGTTTGAGTCGAGGATTGTGACGAAATGGCCTTTGATTCTGGGCTTTAACCGATCGATTCTGAGAGGATTCTTCTCAACCGGTTTTCAACCTCTTGATTTTGCCCTGATTCACTGAGCTCGAATTAATTCTGATTTAATTCAGAATTCTGGTGGGCTTTTGGGCTCATTTCTCTTCATCTCCTTAAGGAATGGGCCTGCAAATAAATTAAACATTTAATTAGGACAATGCAGATTTTATTCTATAATAAGTATGAAAATATGATACTAAATATGCAACATTAGCGACCAATCACACCCCCATACCTATTTTTTGCTCGTCTTCGAGCAAAACCACTAAACTATACTAAGGATTATTAGACCACTTTCGCAGGTCACGCGATTGCACTGAGCATGTGCAACAAGCCGTTAAACCTCTAAGTTTCCCCTAGAGGACGAGTTTTGTCTCGTGAGGGTTTTCAGCGGATTGTACCCACAAAATACATAAAGAAAGAGAAACAAAGAGTTAGTATTTTCGAAAAGCATTTTGAAAGAGAAAAATATTTGAAATATAATTGTAAGATTTAAGCAATCTATAAGTTATAGGAAGACTGAATTTTTCATTCCTAAACTTAGTCTCTATTCAAAAATTTGTTATCAATCAAAGTAAGGAGTCAAATTGTACTTCTCATCTAGTCTATTACTTTACCCTAAGTCATATGCACCTTGTGATTGTGAAAATTTTGACTAAGGGTTCATTAACTCTAACTCTTATGCCTTATTTATTTTTATATATATTTTGTGGTATTATTCCTTAGTTCTATTAGGCTTTCTAATCTGCCCATGTAACGAGCCTTTAATCGATGACTCCCAAACTAAACGGTCTTAAGGCACCGGGTGAGAAAACACCCCAAGGACTTAAGGACTCGAGCAAATAAGGCCACAAAACTAAGGATTTTATTATATAAACCCCTTTTAGGCGTGAATACTTATGCTTTATTAGGCACAAATACCCAGCTTAATCAGAGAATTTTATATTTTTTTCTTAAACTTATCTAATCATCTTTCGCATAAATACTAAGGCTTGCTTAGGCCAAAGTACTTAACTTATCAATAATTAGATTTGTTCATATTTTTTTTCTTTTTTTTGTTTTTTTTTATATAAGGCATAAGAATCTTTGTTTTTGAACCCTAAGTGTGTAAGTGTATGAAGTGTGCATATTTCATCAAGGTAAAGATCAAGACTAAATTACTTTGACAAATTTTCTTCCTAACCCTAAAAATCAAACAAATAATCTTATTTTGACTAAGTATAAGAAATCCTAATTTTGATTTTCCTATTCCTTAAAATTGACTTAATTTCTTACAAAAAATATGTCAAAATATTGTTTCTATTTTCAAAAAGTTTTTTAAAAGTAAAGAAAATGTTAATTTTTTTAATAAAAATAAAAAACCTAACTTATATTAGACCCTCCTCCACACCTATATCATGCATTGTCCTCAATGTATGAATTAATGCATAGATGCATAAAAAAGAAGAAAGGGATGGAAAATGTTACCTTAAGGTGGTGGTTCCGGTGGTGGTCTGATTAGTCCACGAAATGCGGCCCAATCGACTTTTCGTTGGGTTCGGAGGAACCCCACAAGAAATTTCACTAATATAACTGATTGGTAGTCAAAATGCATTTTATCATCATATTTACCATCACATTTTCATATTTATTCATTTAATTCTGCACCTTTATTAATAATTTGTAATTTATTGTGTGCAGGCCTCGAGTTCTTATTTTTATAAGAAATAAAGCTTAATGAAGCCCAAAAGCCCATATTTGAAGCCCAAGAGTCAAAGTGCAAATATCAGATTGTCAAAGTGCAATTATACAAGGGCTAAAGTTGCAATTATCAAAGATGAGGGAAGGATAGAATTCTATCCAACCCTAAACACATGCAGGATGAGGATAAAAGGCCAAGATAAGAAGAAAATTCGTGGGAAGAAGATTTGAAGAAATCTGGATTAAGAGTAACTTGATTACCAAGTTATCTCGAAAATCCAGATTAAAAGGCCAGGATCAAACTTCCAGAAGCAGAAGCCCACAGGGACGGACCAGGAGAGGCCACGCGCCAAAGCGCGCGGCCAGAAGCCACTAAAGTGCCGCGGACCCGCGGCAAAAGCGCGGCATTCTGGATGAGTTAGAATCCCAGATTTCGTGGGCAAGTTCATCCAGGACTCCTCGGCCTTCTGCACCTATAAATATCTCCTGCAGTGCAACGTACAGAGTCGTCCAGAGAAGAGCCAAGGGCCAAAGTTAGGGTTTTTAGGTTTTCTTTCCACCTTTGTATATTTTTTATTTTCTTTTTGTAAAAGCTGAGAGGAGATGATGTATTCATGGAGGAAGGGATCTGCTTGTACTGATGGTGACAGTCGGTGTAAGTGTTATTTTTCCACCATTGTTTAATAATCGAATCAAGGCTTGTTTTATTTTATTCTTGTATTATTCTAGTTTCTTTTATTCTTATTTTAATCTTGTATCTACTTTCTTCTATTTGTTCTCTAATGTCTTGCCCACCATGAGATCCAACTGCTTCGAGAATACCTAGCCGAAGAAGGAACCTTGACGGCCCAATGGCGATGAACAGGTCTTCATAGCTTGTTATTCATTTCGTAGAGTAGATTAAGAAGGCGGACGATCCCATAAGCCGTGCTTGTACACCTTCCAAGAAAAGGGAAATCATCGCAACGGTTCAAACGGCAAGCAGACTAAAGAGATAAGTTTTCTTTCTTTTTCTTTTCTTTTCTTTTTTTTAGATTAAATCCACATCTTCTACAATTCTTTCCCACAACTCATTGTAAATACCACTTTTCATTGTAAATACCATCGTGACTAACAAAATAACTAAAAAGATAAATTTTTAGAGAAACTTGCTTAACGCTTCCATCGCAGTCCCTCCCTGAGGATCACGACCCGCATAGCCCTGCTACCGCGGATTAGAACTGAGACTTGCACATCTATTCTTAAGCTAACATATTATATTTTGTGTGCAGGAAAAATCAGTCAACAAATTGGCGCCGTTGCCGGGGAGGGACGGTAAGTTATCTCTAAAACAAAAAAATTTAATTTTTAACTAATTCTTTATTCTTTTCTGTTTGCAGGTTTGGAGAACAGGAAACAGAAAACAGCAGCTGCAGTGGACATATAACTGCCCTGTGCCTCTGCCCTCGAAGGCAGAGCACAGGAGCCCACTGTTTTGCCGCGGAAACGCGGCAACAGTAAAGGACTACTAACTGCAATTTCTTCAGGATGCTGAAAAGTTTAAATACTGTTTAATTCTCTGTTTATCTTGTTCTGTGACACACCTGTAAACTGCTAATTAATTCAACAGTAAAAAGATTGTTGTTAAAGATAAAAATTGATTAGACGTTTGCATATTAGGCACGTGTCTTTTCAATTACTTTAATTTACTGTTGAAGAGTGCTGGCGACAAGGTACGTTTGCATAGCATATAGATTAGGAAACACTCTTGGTTGTTTACTGCTTTCTTGAGTGATTACTTTTCTACAGCTTTACACGTACACTAATTCATCTTAAGGGCATAACCCATTAACAAGATAAGGTGGGGATTTCATCACCCTTCCTTAGCCCAAAAATCATATCCCAAGCACTCACTAACCCAAGCCTAACTAAAAAAGAGTAGACGTTGGCCCTAGGGACATCTCGGACTCAATAGGAGATTATCCTAAGGGGGAACGGTGTTGGAAGTTGACTCCTGCCAAATCAGTGTCTAGGAAGGGGATTGAGGGCCGAAAGCCCGAAGTGTGGTGGTTATTTAATTAAGGAACGTCTTTGACGGAAAACCTCCCACCACTCTTGCCCCGACCTGGCTGATTAACTTGTGGTCAAAGTCTACACCCTACCTCCCGTGGACAGTCTAACCAGTTAGGAGTCGTCTAGGTCTAGGTCTACCCTAACTTAGGTTAGAATTTTTTTTTTTGTTTGTTTATTTGTTTGTTTTGTTTGTGTTGGTGTGATATGGCATATAATAATTTTTCCAACTTTAATCCATATTACACACCTAACTATTTTTCGGATATTACCAACCCGGCATATCATAACTTTGACCAATCTAGTGTGCCGGAATGGTCTTATCCGAATGAATATAACCCACACCCCCATCTTATGACTATAATTTCCATAATAATTTCAACTCGTCACAGAGTTTATGGGGTTTCGAGTCCCCCGAGTCTAATTCTCGACCAAATTGCCCTCCATATCCATCTAGTCCATATTCTTCCCAAGATTCATACTCAGATCCACCCATTCAGAATAGAAATCCATCTATCTTGGAAATGATGAGTATGAATGAGTCCAAGCAAAAATCACCATCAATCTTAGACATGATGATGCGTGAGTCCACCGACTCACAACTTCATCACGATTACTCTTCCTATTTTCAAGACCAATCAGAGCATGATGCACCTATCGACTATGAAGGGATGCTTGCCGCCATGACTCAGGCTAGATTAGCCCGTGATCATGACATAGATTTGATGGTTCAATCTTTACGTTCTCACAGTTCGGCCATTTCTGCTTTCATTGACCACTCTCGTAGAGCCGACGAACCAAGTTGCTTTGGACAACAAGATTCTAATTCAGTACCATCATGTGAACTTGTCGAAACTCCAATTCTTGATAATTTGGCAAGTTTTTCCTTTCCTGAAATAGAACTTGAGCATGAATATGATCATGATCTTCCACTTGATGATTCAATTTTATTTCCTGATCCAATAATGACTCCAGTGTCTCCACCAGATTTCACTTTTCCCGAGTCAACATTGGATCCTATTCCAACTCATTATGAAACTGAATCACCCATTTTAGATGATCATATTGAACTTGACCTAGATTCTCACAATCTCTTTACTTCTGAAACTGATTGTACAATTCTGACGGAAGATGTTGACCTTAGTTTTGAAGAATTGTATGGCGATGAGCTAGAATTCCTTAATATTCGAAGTAAAGAGATATCACCCATATTAGGTCACATTTCATTGTGGGAAGAAGATTGTGGACTTGAATTTCTATTTTCTGACTTGGACCCACTTCCTGAACTTAGCCCGACTCCTGAGCCCTTACTTGATTTGAGCTTCTTCCCTGAGTCGGTATTCGTTCCCGTACCTATAATGTCCAAGTCAATAATTCCATCTTTTCATACTTCATTTTGGGACAAGGAGGTTGAGACAATTAACTCTGAAATTTATTATGAAATTTGGAAATTTGATGGGGTGAAAATTCTAAAAATTGATTGTACATATATTTTAGTGGGTTATGTAAGGAAAATTTCTGGTGGGTTCCACCAATTATTATGTTATCTTGATTGGGTAGCAACGCTTGGCCCAATTAGACCACCTCCGGAACCACCACCCTAAGGTAACTTCCGCCTTCCCTTGTTCTGTTTCATGCATATATGCATTCATTCATACATTGAGGACAATGCATGAGATAAGTGTGGGGGTGGGCTTTACTAACATACTAACATAAGTAGACACTAACAAAATTTGCTAATAAAAAAAAATTTAAAAAAAAATGTTATAAAAAGGACAGTATTTTGACTTATTTTTTGAAAGAAACCTAAGTTAGTGTTAAGGATTAGGAAAATCATGATTAGGATTTCTAAAAACTTGGTCAAAATAAATAAATTGTTGAATTTTTAAGTATAGGAGGAGAAATTGAATAAATAATTAGTCTTGATTTTTACCTTAATGAAATGTGCATACCAAATGCATATCTAGGATTCTAAGATAAAGACCTTGTGCCTCATAAAAAAAAAAATCACCAATTAAGCTGATACATGTGCCTCAAGAAGCATAAGTATTCATGCCTAAAGGTGAGTAAATAAAATAAAGTCCTTAGTTTTGGGGCCTAGTTCACTCGAATTTGAGTCCGCAGGGTGTTTTCTCACCTGGTGCCCTAAAGCCAACCGGTTTGGGAGTCATCGACTTTAAGTTCGTTACATGGGTGGATTAGAAAGCCTAAGAAGACTAAGAAATATAATATATGTATTAACACATCTAATAATCAATTAGTTAGGTATGAGGGCCTCAAGAAGCCTTGATACTTACACGAAAGAAAATTAGATGATGTTATACATGCCAAAAAAAAAAAATTATATTAACACATCTAATAGTCAATTAGTTAGGTATGAGGGCCTCAAGAAGCCTTGATACTTACACGAAAGAAAATTAGATGATGTTATAAAAATAATAAAGAGGCATGAGAGTCCAAGTTAAGGAATTCCTAGATTCATAAGGGTGCGTATGACTTTTGGTAACGAAAAAGACTATATTAGAAATTCAATTTAGATCCTTACTTAAAAATGAAAACAATTTACTTTATAAAGACTAAGTCTAAGAATGAATAAAAATGAGAATCCTAAAAACTTATAGACTACTTAGTTTCTTCAAATGTATTTCAAATATTTTCCTTTTTATGGATTTTGTGGGTGCAATCCGCTGAAAACCCTCACGAGACAACACTCGTCCTCTAGGGTAACCTAGAGGTTTAACGGCTTGTTGCACGTGCTAAGTGCAATCGTGATTCCTACGAAAGTGAGTTAGGTTAGATTAACTTTTCATTTCTTTTTCTTTTTCTTTGTTTTTACTCGAGGACGAGCAAAAAGATAAGTGTGGGGGTGTGATTGGTAGTCAAAAGTGCATTTTTATCATCATATTTACCATCACATTTTCATATTTATTCATTTAATTCTGCACATTTATTAATAATTTGTAATTTATTGTGTGCAGGCCTCGAGTTCTTATTTTTATAAGAAATAAAGCTTAATGAAGCCCAAAAGCCCATATTTGAAGCCCAAGAGTCAAAGTGCAAATATCAGATTGTCAAAGTGCAATTATACAAGGGCTAAAGTTGCAATTATCAAAGATGAGGGAAGGATAGAATTCTATCCAACCCTAAACACATGCAGGATGAGGATAAAAGGCCAAGATAAGAAGAAAATTCGTGGGAAGAAGATTTGAAGAAATCTGGATTAAGAGTAACTTGATTACCAAGTTATCTCGAAAATCCAGATTAAAAGGCCAGGATCAAACTTCCAGAAGCAGAAGCCCACAGGGACGGACCAGGAGAGGCCACGCGCCAAAGCGCGCGGCCAGAAGCCACTAAAGTGCCGCGGACCCGCGGCAAAAGCGCGGCATTCTGGATGAGTTAGAATCCCAGATTTCGTGGGCAAGTTCATCCAGGACTCCTCGGCCTTCTGCACCTATAAATATCTCCTGCAGTGCAACGTACAGAGTCGTCCAGAGAAGAGCCAAGGGCCAAAGTTAGGGTTTTTAGGTTTTCTTTCCACCTTTGTATATTTTTTATTTTCTTTTTGTAAAAGCTGAGAGGAGATGATGTATTCATGGAGGAAGGGATCTGCTTGTACTGATGGTGACAGTCGGTGTAAGTGTTATTTTTCCACCATTGTTTAATAATCGAATCAAGGCTTGTTTTATTTTATTCTTGTATTATTCTAGTTTCTTTTATTCTTATTTTAATCTTGTATCTACTTTCTTCTATTTGTTCTCTAATGTCTTGCCCACCATGAGATCCAACTGCTTCGAGAATACCTAGCCGAAGAAGGAACCTTGACGGCCCAATGGCGATGAACAGGTCTTCATAGCTTGTTATTCATTTCGTAGAGTAGATTAAGAAGGCGGACGATCCCATAAGCCGTGCTTGTACACCTTCCAAGAAAAGGGAAATCATCGCAACGGTTCAAACGGCAAGCAGACTAAAGAGATAAGTTTTCTTTCTTTTTCTTTTCTTTTCTTTTTTTTAGATTAAATCCACATCTTCTACAATTCTTTCCCACAACTCATTGTAAATACCACTTTTCATTGTAAATACCATCGTGACTAACAAAATAACTAAAAAAGATAAATTTTTAGAGAAACTTGCTTAACGCTTCCATCGCAGTCCCTCCCTGAGGATCACGACCCGCATAGCCCTGCTACCGCGGATTAGAACTGAGACTTGCACATCTATTCTTAAGCTAACATATTATATTTTGTGTGCAGGAAAAATCAGTCAACAATAACCCATTAAAATGATGAATCCATAAAGGATTTTTATTAAATATTTGACCCCATCTAATTTCCAAATTCCATAATTAATTTCGGAGTCAAATTTGTCAACCACCTTGTCCCAGAATGGAGTGTGAAAAGATAGAATGATTGACTTGGACTCAGAAATTAAAGGAACTAATACCGACTCAGGAAGGTGACTTAAGTCAAGTAAAGGTTCGGAGTCGAGATTGGTTCAAGAAGTGTGTCCAATCAAGAAGTTGAAACTCAAGTCCACATATATTTTCTATCAATGGAATGTGACTTAATATTGGTGATTCAAGTTCAAGAATGATAGGTGTGGGAATCAAAACTGACTCTAAAATATTACTCAAGTCCGGTAACAAAACAGGAGTCAGTATTGATTCGGGAATTTGAACTGGATCACAGATTTGAGAATCTAGGTCACATTTCTCATTGAGTTCAATATCAAAAAATAAGAACTTGCCAATTTGTCAATAGGATTTTCAAAAGTGTAAAATTGGTCAAGTTCGATATGATCATCAAGAATGAGTGATTCAATTTCATGATGAATTGGCACAGGATTCAATGTTGACTCAGGAAAAAGATTGAAATCAGGTGAAGACACCGGAGTCATTATTGAATCAGGAAGTAGAATTGAATCACTAATTTGAGGTTCATGATCATAATCATTCTCAAGTTCAATTTCAGGTAAGGTATAACGTGCCAAACTGTCAATATCATTTTCAAAATTTGGAGTTTGGGCAAGTTCAATTGGTTGTTCTGAAATGGAACTTTGATTTTCAAAACAACATGACTCTTCGGCTCTAACAGAATGGTTAGCGACATCAGAACTGGTCAAACGGTGGGAACGTAGAGATTGGACCATCTTATCTATGTCATGATTACGAGCGTTTTGAGCCTGAGTCATGGCTTCAAGCATCTTTTCATAGTTGATAGGTTCATTGTTTTGATGAAAAGATGAAGTATTGTCTTGGAATTGGTGGTGAAATTGTGAGTCCATCAGATTTTGGGATTTGTGTTTGGACTCACGCATACTCATTTCCAAAATTGATAGTTTTCTATTTTGGACTGGTGGAACTAAGTATGAATCTTGGAAATACTGTGGACAAGGTGGAGAAGGAGGACAAGTTGGTTGAAAATTGGACTCGGGGGAGGTGAAGCCCCACTGACTCTGCGAAGAGTTGAAATCATTCTGGAAATTATAGTTATTAGATTGGGGAATGGGTTATATTGATTCGGATAATACCAATCCGGCACACTAGGTTGGTTAAAGTTATGATATGTCGGGTTGGTAATATCCGAAAATGAAGTCGGTGTGTAATATGGATTACTATTAAAATTGAAAAAATTGTTATTATAAGCCATATCACACAATAGAACACAAAAAAAAACAAACAAATAAGCAAACAAAAAAGAAAAAATTCTAACCTAAGTTAGGGTAGACCTATGACCTAGACGATTCCTAACTGGTTAGACTATCCACGGGAGGTATAATGCAGACTTTGATCACAAGCTAATCAGCCAGGTCAGGGCAAGATTGGTGGGAGGTTTTTCGTCAAAGACGTTTCTTAATTAAATAACCACCAATCTTCGGACTTTCGGCCCTCAATCCCCTTCCTAGATACTGATTTGGCAGGAGTCAAATTCCAACACCTTTCCCCATTAGGATAATCTCCTAATTGAGTCCGAGATGTCCCTAAGGCCAACGTCTACTCATTTTTTAGTTAGGCTCAGGTTAGTGAGTGCTTAGAATCTGATTTTTTGGTCAAGGAAGGGTGATTAAATCCCCACCTTATCTTGTTATTGGGTGTTGCCCTTAAAATCAATTTGTGCAAGTGTACAAGATAAATAAGATTCACTCAAAGCTATGTAAATCAACCAAGAGATGAGTCCTATTCTAAATGCAATGCGAACGTACCTTGCTCCAGCACTCTTCAACAGTAAAGAAAATGAATTGAAAAGACACGTGCCTAAAATGCAAACGTCTAATCAATTTTTTTAACTTTTTCAACAAAAATTTTACTGTTGATTTATTAGCAGGCTTTTGGTGATGACATATAAGAAATAAAGTTGCAGAAAACTAGTTTTTTGCAAAGTAAGCAGCCCTGCAAAAAAGACAGTTAGTAGTGAACTCTTCCTTGCCGCGGAAACGCGGCAAAAGCCGAGAAAACGCGGCAATTCAGAGGGTACTTGGTCTCTGTTTTCCGGAACAGAGGCCCAAGACCACTTATATGTTTCTGCAATCCTTTTTTCCTGCTTTGCTTGCCCTATAACCTGCAACAGAGAAGAAAATTCGTCTTAGTTCTAAAAAATCAGATTTCAATAAAAACCGTTACCCTCCCCGGCAACGGCGCCAAAATTTGATTGAGGCAAAACCTGCACACAAAATAAAGAATTTCAGATTTAAAAATAAAGAAGTGCAAGTGCTCAATTCTTACCGCTATAGCAAGTGGCTATGCGGGTCGTGATCCACAAGGAGGGTTTGCGATGGAAGCGTTCAAAGTTTTTCTTATTGAAATCTTTTTGAAGACAAAACGAAAGTTCTTCTTTGTTTTAAAGAAATGAAAATGAAAACGAGTTATGTTAAGGTTAGAGAGAAAATGGTAGAATGACAAAGTGGAAAAGAATGGAGAATGACAATTTACAAAGAAATGGGAAAGAAAGCGACTATGTACAAATGAGTTGGGAAAGAAGTGATTTGGAAGATATAGAGTTGGTGATTTAATTTACAGAAATAAAAGAAAAGAAAGAAGATGAAAGAAGTACTCACCTAGTTTGGTTGATGACTTACCTGGAACCCTTGAATGTTCTACCTTACTTTGGAGGCGTTCAACGCATAGGTCATAAGATCGAGCTCAGTCCCTGTTCGCAATGTATCATCAAGCCTTGCATGAACGAAGTGATACGGATCTTGAGGAGGAGAACGTCTTTATGAAGTATCGTTGGCACTCACAAAGGCTTTTGTATACTTATACTTCTGGATTCACTTGCAAGCTCATCAAAAACAAAAGAGGTTAAGTAGAAAGAGGAAGAAGAAAACAAAAGAAAATACGAACATAAACAAATGTTTACCTTTATTGCTTGTAGAAACAATGGAAGAAAGGAGGAGGGTACATCAGTGTCACTCTCAACATAAGCCTCTCTCTCTTACTTACATGAATCTTCATCTAACCTAAGCTTACATACAAATTACATAAAAGAAAAGAAAACCTAAACTATAAAGAATGAAAACTAGGCTAAATCCTATCTCTCCATGGTCGTCCCATTTTCAGTGAAAATACTGACTTTTTATAGGCAAAAACCCAACCTACAGGATCCCGGGGAGATCGGGGGAGCAAACGCTCCCCCTAACTCCACAACCAAGCCGCGAAAAAACGGCTTTGGCTGCGTTTCAGCGGCCACGGTGTGGCCAGGTGGCCACACCCTGTTGGTGGGTCTCCCCGGTTTCACGTTCTGCTTTTATCTTCAGTTGGTTTTCTCGTTTGAGTCTAGGATTGTGACGAAATGGCCTTTGATTCTTGGCTTAACCGATCGATTCTGAGAGGATTCTTCTCAACCGGTTTTCAACCTCTTTATTTTGCCCTGATTCAGTGAGCTCGAATTAATTCTGATTTAATTCAGAATTCTGGTGGGCTTTTGGGCTCATTTCTCTTCATCTTCTTAAGGAATGGGCCTGCAAATAAATTAAACATTTAATTAGGATAATGCAGGTTTTATTCTATAATAAGTATGGAAATATGATACTAAATATGCAACATTAGCGACCAATCAGCACACAAGAAGATGTGTTTCGAGGTTCGAGCACCGAGCTCTACGTCCGCGCCTTCACCGAGAAGGATTTCCAATCCACTAGGAGTACCGAACTCCTCTCTCAACCAATACAACCTCCACCGAGGCAATACAAATGGTCTACCGAAGACCGGAGTTCCGAACTCCACCAAATCCACCTCTACCGAAGAGGGATACAAGCACAATCTACCTCTACCGAAGAGGGATACAAATACCAACCAATTCCACCTCATCAGGAGGGGTAAACCACAACCTCAACCTCTACCAAAGAGGGAGCAACCACAAAGAAAAAGGGTTTACAACAAGGTGATCACAAAAGACCACAAACTCAATTTTTCAACAAATAAAGATCCTAATAGAATAGGATAAGAGATATAGCTCAAGTGGAAAACAAGTGTTTGGAAATCAAAAACTCAAAGAAAACTATTACGAAGATAACTAGAATAAGAATACAATGAAGATCAAGAACCCAATCCCAAAGCTTTTCTTTTTCTTGAATTTTCAAAACCCTTTTTGAAGCAAATAGAGATGGTCTCTTTAAGCACCAAAAACCTTTTGAAAACTTGCTGAAATAAACACTAGAGAGTAGAAATTTTTGGCTCTAAAAATCTAACTAAAATCCCATAGAAATGGGGCTTAAATAGCCCTCCATCAAAAACTAGACGTTGGGACTGTTTGTCAGTCCTGGCGGCTGGCGGTTGACCGGCCGGTCGACCGCCAACGGTCATATTTTTGACCGTTGGAAGAAGCCGGTCGATCGCCCGGTCGACCACCCAAAACCAGAGAGCAAAGCTCTCTGGCCGGTCGACCACTCGGTCGACCGTGCCTTGAACCTGGCCAACGTGCATAAGCTTGTGCACGTCGGTCGACCGACTCTGGGTCCGGTCGACCGACAGAGCCTGGCAGGCTGGGTTCTGGGTCAGAAAACTGGGTTTAAAAATATTCTAAAAATTCCCATAAATTACTTAAAAATTCAAAAAAATAGTTTTATCATTTTACATTGATATACAAATATGTGATAAAAATTTCAACACAAATATCAAATATTTTAAACCATTTTTGTGTCTTACAAATATTTCCGAAAACCAAAACCTGTATTTTTCCAAACTTGGATTTTTCAATAGGAAATCTGATTTTTCCTAAACTCATTTAAATATAAAAACATGAAACTTAAACACATTTAGGCATGTTGCATATGGACATAAGTCCAACATATATGAAACATATACATATCCATGTTTTTGACTTTAATTCCAAATATATGTTTTGTTAAAACACAAAACACCAAACCTCATGAATAGGCATCTCAACATAAGTTTGTCTAGGAAATTAAGCTTACATGTATATAGAATATATCCAATATACACTTAAACAAAGTAAACTTGTATTGATACTATCTATACATGAAAACCAATATCGGTTAAACCAAAAACTAAAAACCAATATCCAAAACATGAAACGTGTGTGTATTATGAACTTGAGCATATCACACTATCTAATCTTTATACATGGATCTAAAACACAAACTAAACTAGGATACCTAAGTCTTCTTGACGATCTCCATCTTCAAGTTGATTCGATCCAAAACTCCTGATCCACCGAGCTAGACTCCAACGAGTGCTTTGTATGATCTTTATACTCGGGCTCTTGAATCACCATGTGAAAGGCTTCAAAACTCCTTTGTTGAAGCTAATAACCAACTAACATCTTGGTTAATGATCTGAAACTAAACATCACAAGATTATTAGTAAACATAACTATATGAGTTAATCATCATCAAAACTAGAGTGGAAGGCCTCTGGGCCAACAAAAACGTCCTCTTGAGCCATTTGCCTTTAAGTGCCATTATCTTTGCAAAATACTTCAAAAAGCCATCATGACAAGTACAAAGCTGAAACTCATTCTAAACAACTTATTAGTATCAAATAACTTCTATGTGTTTTGTTATCATCAAAACTTAAACAAATAGAGAGTGTAACCTTTTGGGCCAACATATAATAGTGTCACTTTACAATAACTTTTCCTCTCTTTTAATCATGTAACATTCTCTAACCTAAGATATAAAGAAAATAATTTACATTAAAAAGAAGAGAAAAAACCTAAACTAAAGTTCTCTATTGGGATTTCCCTCTGCCTTTGAAGTATGGGGTATTTATAGGAGAAGTATAGGAGAATAGGACGTGTACGAAGATAAGGGGAGCACCCACATTCAATCATCAGGCCGCGTAAATGCGACTTTCGCCGCATTTCTGCTGCAAGATCCTAGTCATAGGGCAAAGATCTAGGTACGTGTGTCCATTGATTCTTCCTCTATCTTTCTATCTTCTTGGATTTTAAATTTTTGCTCTATATTTGAAGATACATCCTTTTATCCTCAGCGAAACCAATTGAGCGTTCAAAAAATCTATTTTTACTTGAAATTTTACTTGGTATTAACTCATCTGATATACCTGATTTTTTTAGATAAGATTACTTCAGGAGCTCTGAATTTTAATCGATCCTCTTTGATTTGAACTTTTGGATTTAATTTGATAGGATTTGTGCTTATCTTCTCTCATCATATCTTGCATGAATTAGAGATTAAGACAAGTGAGTTGTAGAAAATATTAAAGAATAAATGTAAAAAAATAGTAACAATTATGCAATATATGTGTCTTAACACACTCCCACACCTATTTTTTGCTCGTCCTCGAGCAAAACAAAGAGAAAAGAAAACTAAAATGACCTAACTTAACTCACTTTCGTAGGAATCACGGTTGTACTAAGTACGTACAATAAGCCATTAAATATTTAGGTTACCCCTAGAGGACGAGTTCTGTCTCATGAGGGCTTTTAGTGGATTGCACCGACAAAATTCAAAAAGAAAGAAAAATAAAGTGTTAGTATATTTGAAAACACATTTTGAAGAAAGAAATATTTGAAGTATTAATGTGAAAATTCAAGTAATCTGTAAGTCATAGGATTACCAAAATTTAGTCATTCCTAAGCTTAGTCTTAATTCAAAAACTTGTTTTTAATTAAGGTAAGAATTAAAATTGTATTCTAATCTAATTTATTATTTTACCCTAAGCCATATCACCTTGTAACCGTAAAAATTTGACTCGGGATTCTTCAACTCTAACTCTTTTACCTTTTTTTTTACATTTATGGTGTTAATATCTCTTAGCTCTATTAGACTTTCTAATTCGCCCATGTAACGAGCCATAGTCGGTGACTGCAAAACCGGACGATTTTAGAATACCGGGTGAAAAAACACC
Organism: Agave tequilana; assembly: GCA_038442645.1. NCBI lineage: Eukaryota > Viridiplantae > Streptophyta > Magnoliopsida > Asparagales > Asparagaceae > Agave > Agave tequilana. The sequence continues at coordinate 133,119 of JAVJIF010004541.1, forward strand.
CCCAAAGACTTAAGACTCGAGCAAATAAGGCCATAAAATTAAGGATTTTTTTAATATAAATCACTTTTAGGCATGAATACTTATGCGTTATGAGGTACAAATACCCAGCTTAATCAGAAGAATTTTATATAGTAAATATTTTTTTATATAAGGCATAAGAATCTTTGTTTTAGAACCCTAAGTGTGTAAGTGTATAAAGTGTGCATATTTCATCAAGGTAAAAAAATCAAGACTAAATTACTTTTTTCAATCTTTCATCCTAAAATTAAACAAAAATTTTATTTTGACCAAGTATAAGAAATCCTAATTATGATCCTCTTTTTCCTTAAAATTAAATTAATTTCTTTAAAAATAAGTCAAATATTATTTTTCTTTTCAAAAAGTTTTAAAGAAAGGATTTTTTTTATATATATTATTGAAACCTAAGTTAGTATATTAGTAAATTCTAGCTCATGCATTATTCTCATGTATGAATGAAATGCAATAATACATGAAAGAGGAGAAAGGGAAGGAAAATTGTCACCTAAAGGTGGTGGCTCCGGTGGTGATCTCATTAGGCCAAGCTTTTTGCCCAATCTAGATACTGTAAATTTTCATGGAACCCACCTTTTATGACCTCTTTCCTATTAATATTTTTATACTCCCCAATATAAATATGATCATGCAAGATCCTAATATGAAATTTTTCTCGGTTATATGACCAATCTTGGGATACTATAACGAAGTCATATTGATCTAAACCTTGGTCCAACAATGGAATGTGATTTTGTGGAATGGATGATTTGGGCTCAACAATGAAAGAAATAGGAACTGATACTGACTCGAAATAAAACTCAAATCAAGTTTACGTTCGAGAGTTAGAGTTGGTTCATGAGTTTGGTCCAAATCATAGAATTGAAGTTCACATTCATTTTCCAACAATAGAATGTGACTATCCAAAATATGTTGTTCATGTTCAAGCTCTATGGGGATAGGAATCAGTGTTGGCTTCAGAATTGGGTCCAAATCAGGTAAGGATACCAGAGTCAGCATAAATTCAAAAAGTAGAACTGAATCATAACATTGGGAATCGGTGTCATATTTATCTTCAAGTTCAATCTTATTGAAATGAAAACTTGCCAATTTTTCAATGGTTTTGTATTGGTCAAGTTCAAAGTTTTGTGGTGAATTTAAGATACCATGATTCTTTATCAATAAGGCTCGGAGAATCAGGAATGGTAAAAATATCTTTTGTAGAGTTTCCTCATTCCTATCATTAATTGTGTTAATCAAATGACTCACTTTTACTTCTAGCCTATTGATAGATTGGGTTACATTATTTCTAGACTGAATAAGATCTTCCATACTCTTTTCTAAGTTTATAAGTGACTGGTCGCTAATATTACACATTCATTATCATATTCTCATACTTATTTTAGAATAAACTTTACTTTCTCTTAATTATTGTTTAATTTATTTGCAGGCCCATTCCTAAAGGAGAGGGAAGAGAAATGAGCCCAAAAGCCCATCAAATTCTGATTTAAATCAGAATTAATTCGAAGTCAGTAAATCAGGGCAGATCAGGTCGGTTCAGATCGATTGAAAACAAGTTAGAACTAAACCCTATAAATCAATCGGTTGAAGCCAAAGATCAAAGGCCATTTCGTCAAAATCTCAGACTTAAACTACAAATCCAGCTGAGATAAACATCAATCGCGAAGCCGGGGATCTCCACCAAGAGGGTGTGGCCGCAAAAACACGGTCAAAGCCGCGTTTTCGCGGCTTTGTTAGAGAGTTAGGGGGAGCGTTTGCTCCCCTATCTTCTTACGCTCTCATAGGTTGGGTTTTACCTATAAATACTGGGATTTTCAGAGCGTACAGAAGACGACCATGCAGAGATAGAATTTAGTCCACATCTTTATTCTTTTTAGTGTAGTTTTTTTTATTTTCTTTTCATGTAATTTTTATTTCTTTATAAGTATAATTTAGACTGAGATTCATGTAAGTAAGAGAGAGGCTTATGTTGAGAGTGACACCGATGTACCTCCTCCTTTCTTCCATCATTTCTGCAAGCAATAAAAGTATTTTTTTATGTTTGTCTTTACTTTTGTTTTCTTCTTCTTCTTTCTACTTTTCCTCTTTTGGTTATGATGAGCATTCAAGTGAATCTAGAAGCATCAGTATAGCCATGTCTGTGTGAGTGCCAACGATATTACATAATGATGTTCTCCTCCTCAAGATTTCGTGTCATTTCATTCTTGTTCGTCTTGATGATGTAATGCGAATGGGGACTGAGCTCGATATTATGTTTTATGCGTTGAACGCTTCTGAAGTAAGGTAGAACATGCAAAGGTTCCAGGTAAGTCATCAACCAGAGGAGGTAAGTATTTCTTTAATCTTTTCTTTCTTTTCTTTTATTTCTTTAGTTTAGATCACCAACTCCAACAACACCCAACTCTTTCATCACTCATTTCGATTTCTTTGCATATGTCTATTTTCTATTTTTCTCCATTTTCTTAATCTACCATCTTCTTCCTAATTCAACTTTAACTCTTTTTCATTTTCTTTTTAAAAACTAAAGAAGAACTTTAACCATACTTTGTAGCCTAAAAGAGAACTTACTAAAAAGCATCCATCGCAAGTCCCTCCTTGTGGATCATGACCCGCATAGCACTTGCTATAGTGGTAAAATTGAGTAACTTGCACTCTTTAATCTTAAAATCTGAAATACTGTATTATTGTATGCAGGTTCAACCTCAATCAATAAGTTCTTCTTGTTATTATTGGACATGAAAATTAAAGTAAGGATCTTGGATTTGGGAATTGTTTGAGAGAATTGTGTCTGCTATGATTTGTACTTGTCATATGGACTTAAGGAAGGCTTCGAACTCTTTCCTAAAGAAGATTTTTGTTCTATAGGTTGGTCTTAATATGGAGTATATGAAGTTGTTTGTTTGTAAGGTTGTTGATAGTAAGACTCGAGGTACTTGTATCCCTGCTGACTCGGTGAAAAGTAGTGATGATTATTCCAATCTTGTTTATAATACTGAGATTAGGGCATAAACTGATTCAGATAAGACCAATCTGGCATACTTAGGTAGTTGAACTTATGTAATACCAGGTTCGTAATATCCGAATTGAAAGAGGTTGGAGTAAAATATAGATTTGAGTTATAATCAGAATAATTGTAATTATAATACATTTTCACAAGAACAAACAAAAACAAACAAATAAACAAGCCAGAAACAAAGAAAAATCTAGCCTATGTTAGGATAGACCTTAGACCTAAACGAATCCTATCTGTTGATTATCCACAGGAGGTATATTGCAGAATCTGACCACAAGTTAATCAACCAGGTAGGTGCAAAACCAGTAGGAAATATCCGTGCCTGAGCAACGGGACGAATTATGCCAAACCACTAGCCTTCGGGGTTCGCCCCTCAATCCCCAATCTTTGACACCAATTTGGCAAGAGTCAACTTCTAATAACATCCCCCTTAGGTCAATCCCTATTTGAGTCCAAGATGTCCCTAGGGCCAACGTCTACTTAATTTTAAGTTAGGCTAGGAGGAGATGATTCTTGGGCTAAAAAAAAGTAATGACTTCCCCACCTTATGTTCTTTAACGAGTTATGCCTTTATATCATTTTCGTGCTAGTGTGCAAATATATAGCAAAAAATAACACCCAAGTAATATAACATACAAGTGTGTTTCCTAAGTTATATGCAATGCAGGCGTACCTTTTCTCCAGCACTCAACAGTAATATAAAAGGTAAACAAATTAGACACATGCCATAAAATGCAAGGTCTAGTCATTTTTTAGTATTTACAAAGCAACCATGTTACTGTTGAGGTTAGAAACATGTATAGGTGAGTTAAATAGGTAAACTAATAATTACAGAGAACTAATCTCTAAAAATTAAGCAACCTGCAAGAAAGCAGGTTAGGAGTTCTCCTTACTTTGTCACGCAAACGCGGCAATGGCCGTGTTTGTGCGACAATAACTGCGTTTGCGAGGTAATAGTTAGGTCCTCTGAGCTCTTCTTTCAAGAGCAGAGGCTGTGGTATGTTATATATCCACTGCAACTCTTCATTTTCTAAAATTAGCTCGCACACAAAAAAAGAGAGGAAAAAGGGATTAATTTCTTAAAGTAAATAAAAAAGAAAGAAAAATTACCGTCCCTTTCCGGCAACGATGCCAAAATTTTAATCGAGCCAAACTTGCACAGAAAATACAAAATTTTAAGAACAGTGCTAGGTCCTCAATGTTACCGTGTATCCTAAAGCTAATGGGTCATGATCCACAAAGAGAGACTGCGATGGAAGTAATTACGTAAGTTTCTTCGTTTAATTTACCAAAAAACAAATTAATATTTATCTTCTCAGTTTATAAAAAGAAAATAAGAATATTAAGGTAAGTTTAGAAGATGGTAGAAGAAGAGTTGTGTTGTTGTTTTAACTACGAATGAAAGGAAAAAGGGAAAAAAAAGATAAAATGGAGATTGTGATCCTAAACTAATGAATTGAAAGAAATACCAAAAAAATACTTACCTCTACATTAAATCATAATGAAGATTTACCTTTAAATAAAGTGAAGCAGTAGAAAAGAATAAAGGAAAGCAGAGTTTCGGCTAGATCGAGCAAAGTGAAGAAAAGTAGGAAACATCTATTGATTATCACCTTAAATATAAGTTTTTTGAGAAAAGAATACAATAGTGTCACTCTAAAATATTTCTTCCTCTCTTTTAATCATGCAACTCTCTCTAACCTAAGCTATAAATAAAATAAAAGTTACATTGAAAAAGAAAAAAAATCTAAACTAAAGCTCTCTGCTCTCTGCCTTTGAAGTATGAGGTATTTATAGAAGTATAGGAGGATAAAACGCGTACAAAGAGAGGGGGAGCTGGTGATCGGGGGAAAACCGCGCACAAAAAGTGTATGTTTTAAAATTAAGATTTAAAGTGTGTGTGCTTTCACTTCCTCGATACTTCCATTATAGCATAGAGGCTAAAACGAGTCGAATCCATAAGGACGGGAGGCTATAGAAGCTTACATGGTTGATTCACGTGTGTGTTAAAGATTCTTCAAAGTTTTAAAGAATAAAAAGAAAGGAAAAGAAAGAATGAAAAGAGAAGTACGGTGAAAACAAAGAAGTGGGAAACATAGAAAAGAATGTATTTGTGATTTTTGTTGTATTTCTAAAACAAAGTGAAAAAGAAAGAAAACTCATTGCTACTAACTACTAATGAATCTACCAATATGCTAACCTCTTGGTAATAATTGCCTCACATGTATCATTGGCCATCACTAGTCCTTGGTTCAAGAGCGTTACAAAGTATGGCCCATATATAACTCATCACATCCAAACTTAACAAAACAAGTTCAAACCATCAAAATTAAAAGTAAGTATGGAGTAAAGTAATGTTAGCATGTTAGAAAGCTAGAAAGTTAGAGTGTTAGATACATCATCATGAGCCATCAATGGCTCTTGTAAGAGCAAGGCTAAGTAGAGACTATTAGATTCATGTAGATTATCAAATAAGAAGTTAGACTAGTTGGTGGTTAGTAGTTGTTACCATGAGAGAAAAGATTAGCTAAACATGTAGAAGGAGTTAGATAGAAAGCAAAGAGAGGTAAAGAGAGCACCTTTCATAGCTTGTCACCTTCTATTACAAGCACTCTTACATTTCACTCATGTATCACTCTTTCTCCTAATACAAAATCTAAAATGAATGGAAAATACAAAAAAGAAGAAGAAGAAAAACTAACCTAAACTAACCTAAACTATAATATGGAAAAGAAAACTACACAACTCTCTGGATCTCCAACTGAAAAACCACAGGAGGTATATATAGGCATCAGGGGAACGAGGGGCTAGGGGGCAAACCCTGGCCCAAAGTACGGGCGTGACCGCGCCTGTACTGCCGCAAAAATGCGGTAAAAGCTGGCAAAAGCCGCATTTTCGTGGCTCTTCTAGAGCCGCATTTTCATGGCTCCTCTAGAGCCGCGCGCGGCGCTTTGAGCCACCCGCTGTCTTGTCTGTCCCCTGTCAGATAGCAGTCCCGGTTCTGGTTTTCAGCCCCTGGTTTTGACAAAACAGCTCTCCAAGGTCAATTGCTATATTATAGGCATTTGATCACCCATTAAATAGTGATTTAGGGCCTTCTTCTTCATTGCACACCATAGACCTAGAAACATACAAGAGATGTATTATTAGCAGAATTTAATATGAAATAAATGTGCAGATGTGATATGAAATATGCAGTTTTAGAGACTAATCACACCTCCACACTATCTTTTGCTCTTCTCGAGTAAAATAAAAAACTAAAAAAATTATTACACTACTTTCGCAGGTGACGCAATTACACTAAGCATGTGCAACAAGCCGTTAAACCTCTAAGTTTCCCCTAGAGGAGGAGTTTTGTCTCCTGAGGGTTTTCAGCGGATTACACCCACAAAATCCATAAAGAAAGAAATCAAATGTTAGTATTTTAAAAACGCATTTTTGAAATAGAGAAAAGTGTTGAAATATTTTTGCGAAAATATAAGTGATCCAAGGTCAATGGTTAACCAGAAATTATTCTTGCATAAACTAAGTCGAAATACAAAATCTTGTTATAAATTAAATGTAAGAATTTAAAATTGTATTGACTCTTTAATCATTCATAAAACTCTTAGAAAAATATGTACTTTGTGAACAATGAAGATTTTTGGGATATCGACTCTAACTTTCATGCCATTTGTTTATATTATTATATTATATATATATATTCTTCTCTTAGTTTTCTTAGGCTTTCTTATTTACCCGGATAGTGAGCTTTTAGCCGGTGACTCCCAAACCAGATGATCTTAGGGAACCAGATGAGAAAACATCCCTCGGACTTAATGACTCGAGTAAACAAGGCCACAAAACTAAAAGGGATTATTTATTTTTGTCCACCGTTTTAGGTGTGAATAATCATGCTTCCTGAGGCATAATTACCCAACTTTAATAAGTGATTTTTATTATAATAATTTTATATATATATTTTTATGGCATTTTCAGTCTTTGTTTCAATCCCAAAAATTGTGTAAGTGTGAAGTACATAAATCAAAGGCAAAAATTTAAGATCAAATTATCTTTTCAATCTTACTTTTTTATCTTAAAATTTAAACAAGATCTATTATTTTGACTCGGTTTAAAATTTCATAATTTTTTGTCTTCCTAATTCCTAAGATAATCTTAATTTTCTTAATAATAAATCAAAACTATTTCTCTTCTTTCAAAAGGTTCTGTAAAAAGAAAAGAAAAGAGTTTTTATACAAAAAAAAATTTAATTAAAAAGAAGTGTAAAAGAAAGAAAATGTAAAACTAACTACGTTAGTAAACCCTCCCCCATACTTATCTCATGCATTGTCCCAATGCATCGTGAATGTATATATACATGAAGCAAATGGAGAGGGAATGAAAATTATCTCATGGTGATGGCTCCGGTGGTGGTCTAATTTGGCTAAGCGTTGCGATCCAATCAGGATAATGTGGATCTTGAAGGAACCCACCAATGACCTCTCTAATATGACCCAATAAAAGAATGATTGAATGAATAGTCTTATTTAAATATTTATCCCCATCTAATTTTCAATTTTTAAAAATAATTACTGAGTCATTTTCTTCAACATCCTTATCCAACAATGAAGTGTGATTTTGAAAGATGAGTGATTTAGACTCAAATGGAACAGGAGTAAAAACTGACACCGACTCGAGATTTTGACTTAGATCAAGTTGAGAGTCAATAAGGAGAGTCCAAATTGGTTCAAAAACAGGGTCCAAATCAAAGAATTGATATTCACACTCTTTCCCCGGCAACGGAGCCAAAATTTGATCGGGGGAAAATTGTACACAAAAAGTGTATGTTTTAAAATTAAGATTTAAAGATTGTATGCTTTGGCTTCCTCGATACTTCCGTTATAGCATAGAGGCTAAAACGAGTCAAATCCATAAGGACGGGAGGCGATAGAAGCTTACGCGGTTGATTCACGTGTGTGTTAAAGATTCTTCAAAGTGTGTGTTAAAGATTCTTCAAAGTTTTAAAGAATGAAAAGAAAGAAAAAGAAAGAATGAAAAGAGAAGTACGGTGAAAACAAAGTAGTGGAAAACATAGAAAAGAATGTATTTGTGATTTTTGTTGTATTTCTAAAACAAAGTGAAAAAAAAAAAGAAAACTCATGGCTACTAACTACTAATAACTCCACCAACATGCTAACCTCTTAGTGATAGTTGCCGCACATGTATCATTGACCATCACTAGTCCTTAATTCAAGAGCGTTGAAAAGCATGACCCATATGTAACTCATCACATCCAAACTCAACAAAACAAGTTCAAGCTACACTTAAACCATCAAAACTAAAAGTAAGCATGGAGTAAAGTAATGTTAGCTTGTTAGAGAGTTAGAAAGTTAGAGTGTTAGATTCATCATCATGAGCCATCAATGGCTCTTACAAGAGCAAGGCCAAGTAGAGGTTATTAGATTCATGTGGATTAACAAATAAGAAGTTAGACTAGTTGGTGGTTAGTAGTTAGTTGCCATGAGAGAAAAGATTAGCTAACACATGTAAAAGGAGTTAGATAGAAAACAAAGAGATGTAAAGAGAGCACCTTTCATAGCTTGTCACCTTCTATTACAAGTACTCTTACATTTTACTCATGTATCACTGTTTCTCCTAATACAAGATCTAAAATAAATGAAAAATACAAAGAGGAGAAGAAAAAAAAACTAACCTAAGCTAACCTAAACTACAATATGGAAAAGAAAACTACACAACTCTCTGATCTCCAACTGAATAAACCCCAGGGGGTATATATAGGCACAGGAGAAAGGGGGTCAGGGGACAAACCCTGGCCCAAAGTACGGGCATGGCCGCACCTATACTGCCGTGAAAACACGGCAAAAGCCACGTTTTCGCAGCTCTTCTAGAGCCGCGCATGGTGCTTTGAGCCGCGCACTGTCTTATCTGTCCCCTGTCAGATGGCAGTCTTGGTTTCTAGTTTCCAGCTCCTAGTTTTGACAAAACAGCTCTCCAAGGTCAATGACTATATTATAGGCCTTTAATCACCCATTAAATGGTGATTTAGGGTCTTCTTCTTCATTACACACCATGGACCTAGAAACATGCAAGAGAGGTATTATTAGAAGAATTTAATATGAAATAAATGTGCAGATGTGGTATGAAATATACAGTTTTAGAGACTAATCAGCTGGCGCTCTCCTTGATTCAATCATCAGGCCACGAAAACGCGGTTTTTACCGTATTTTCGTGGCCAGATCCTGACCGTAGGGCCAGTATCTGTGTGCGTGTGTCTATTGGTTCTTCTTCTATCTTTCTCTCTTCCTAAATTTTGAATTTCTGCTCCATATTTGAAGATTCGTCCTTTTATCCTCAGCAAAATTAATTGGGCTTTCAAAAAAATCCATTTTTACTTGAATTTTAGTTGGTATTATCTCATCTGATATACCCGATTTTTAAATAAGATTACTTGTAGAACTCTGGATTTGAATCGATCTCGTTTGATTTGAACTTTGGATTTAATTAGATGAGATTTGTGTTTGTCTTCTCTCTATCATATCTTGCATGATTTAGACATTAAGATAAGTGAGTTGTAGGAATTATTACAAAATAAATGTAGGAATGCTGTAACAATATGCAATATATGTGTACAAAATTATGCTTAAAAGAAGAGTATTAGCTACAATGAGATCTTCTTGCCGGTAATCAAACATATATCTATTTGGGTGTTATTGGCGATAGTTGCTCAGTTTGATTTAGAGCTGGAGCAGATGGATGTTAAAACAACATTTTTGCATAGTAAGCTAGAGAAGAAGGTATACATGAAACAACCTGAAGGTTACATTCAAGAAGGTCAAGAAAATAAGGGTGTCTTCTAAATAAGTCCCTTTATGGACTTAAGCGGTCTCCATGGCAGTGGTACAAATGGTTTGACTCTTTTATGATCAAGGCAAAATACAATCAATGTGAGTATGATAGTTGTCTATTTAAGCAGAATGATGATCTGACATATTTGTTGTTATACATGGTTAATTTATTGATTATTCTGAGAAATAAGACACATGTTTAGAAGCTTAAATCTCAGCTAATAAGTAATTCGACATGAATGATTTGGGAGAAGACTAGAAGATCTTAGGTATGAAGATCACTCGAGACAAAGCTCATGCAGACTTTAGCTATCCAAGGAGAACTATATTCTCAAGGTGTTGGAGAGATTCAACATGATAGAAGCATGATCAATCGCCACTTTTTTGGCAGGTCACTTCAAATTATCCTCTAAGCATGTCCACAATTATCGAAAGAGGTGGAGGAGATATCTCGAGTACCATATGCTAGTACAGTGGGATCACTCATGTTTGCTATGGTCTGCATTAGGCCTGACTTAGCCTATTGATCAGACATATATATTGCATATATATTGTCACATTACCATATTTTTTATCTAATAAATCCTATTAATAAATATTATTCTTCTTTGTTAAATACAGGCCCATTTCTTAAAGAAAGGGAAGAGAAACGAGCCCAAAGCCCATCAAAATTCTGATTTAATTTAGAATAAATTCGAAATTAGAAGATCAGGGCAGATCAAGGCAGATCAGAGAGGATAAAACCAGTTGAACATCGATTAAAATGGATCTTTACAAATCAATCAGTTAAAGCCAAAAATCAAAGGCCGTTTTGGCACACATAGGAGCTGAAACGAGAAACCCAGCAGAAAATATGGGGGAATGACCAAACTAGGGACCTCCACCATTTGGGTGTGGCCACCTGGCCACACCAGGGCCGCAAAAACGCGTCCCAGCCGCGTTTCTGCGGCAAAGTTTAAGGTTGTTGGGTCTCCCATCTGGTTTTTTTCCTATAAATATCATTTTTGACAGAGAAGAAGGGAGCGAAGACTAAAATTAAATTTTTTGTTCATTTTTAGGGTTTTAGGAGCATTGTTAGATAGTTTGGAGAAGTTGTATCTCCGCTTTATTTTTTCAGTTTAGACCAGTAAAGAGAGAAGAATGGAATTGAGTGTGTAATTCGTCTTTGAAGTGACAATCAAAGGAGCTTCTACTCGCTTATTCAACTCAACTCGAACTCGGTATGTTTATATTTGATTTTCATTCTCTTGTTTGTTTTCGATTCATCATGAGTAACTAAATCGTTTTCTGGCTCACTAATTAATCTTTTCTACCTCCTCTCTCTCGATTGAATTTTATGAAAGAACTCTTTTGAATCATAATGCCTAAAGTTAAACTTTATTCTTGAAAGCTCATGATGATGCTCTTCTTTTAAAACTTGGACTTTCAAAGCATAAAAATTTTCAAATCGTTTTTATTCCATATTTGCTTCTTCGCGCTTGATGGTTTAACATTCTATTATTGATGTTGTGTTAAGAAAGACCTCAAGATTTGATCCCAAATCATCTCATTTGTTTTACTTGAACATCGAAAGAAATTAAGTTTTTTGCCTATGATAAAAGTGATGCACGAAAAATGTTCTTGAGATAAGTAGTTGAGTAAAAAATTAGTGAGCCCAGAACTTTTCCTATATAAAAAAAAACAACCAAGCAATCTTCATCATTTTTAAAGATCACCTTTTTCGAAAACCTTCTCTGAATTTGCAATTTTTCTTTTAATCATTTTCCTTCTCTTCATTCTCTTTTTCAACTTAAGAGAAAGACACCAACTTCATTCTTTGTTACTTAACAAAAACACCGAAAAGCATCTATCGCATTCCTCCTCGTGGACACGACCCGTTGGCCCAAATCTACACAGTAATTCTTTCACTTTCTATTTGCAATCACCTATGCAGTAAGTACAGTAAGTCAGTTTATGTCAAATCCAGGAAAGCAACATTGAGAAGCAGTGAAATGTGTGCTACGATATCTGCGAGGGACTTGAGACTAGGCTTGGTGTTTCCAGAGATTGGAAACGGGAAAGTATAGGGTATTGTAAGGCTATGTTGATGCAAATTATGTAGGAGATCTTAATCAGTGGAGATCTACTACAGGTTATGTGTACACAGTAGCTGAGTACATCATTAGTTGGAAGACAGAGTTGCAAGATATAGTTGCTCTTTCAACGACAGAGGCAGAATACATTGCTACAGTTGAGGCATGGAAGGAAACTTTGTGGTTAAGAGGATTGGTTGAAATATTCAGTATCATACAAGATTCAGTTCAGCTTCATTTCGACAGTCAGAGTGTGATTCATCTCGCTAAGGATCGCAGGTATCATAAATAGATGGAGCACATTAATGTGAAATATTAAAAGTACGTCAGTAGGTCATAGATGATATGGTGATCGATTTGGTAAAGCTTAGCGCAAAGAAGAATCCAACGAATATGATGACGAAAACCATCCCAGTGGAGAAGTTAAGAGCATCTTTGAACTTTATCAAGGTTCTTCAAAGGTAAAGTGGAGAACGTGCTCTTGGGAAGGGGCCATATGAAGTCACAAAAGCGGGGAGAGAGAAAGACAAATAATACAGAGCCCAATTTTCTATAGAGGGACTCATGAACATGAGTCAAGGTGGAGATTATTAGTATTTGGAGTGCCTCATATTCATTGGAGAAGAATTCAGCTTTAGGTGGAGATGTTACAAGCTTCATAGATCAAGCACAGACATGTACAGGTATTGTGCATAATTATTAGATGAGTAATAGGTCTTATTAGTCGAATAGGTGTTAGGCTAGTCGACTGATACCTTACTGTAGTCGAGTAGGCCCTACAACAAAGAGATGGGTTCTCAAATGGTGTTACAGTAGTGGACAAGGTATTTGGTATAGTCGACAATACTTAGTATTAGTCGACTAATTCTTGGTATTAGTCAACTAATTCTTAGCCCTAGTCGACTAGTGTCGGGTTCAGACATTTCCAAATACGATTCTGTTTTCAGTTTGAATTAGATTCGGGTTTTTTTTCTTTCTCTGAGGCAGTCCTGATTGGATTGTTGAAGTTTGTTTTAAAATAGGATCATCCTAGGTGCCTATATAAACTCCTTGGGGTGTCCTTTCGAAGATATGTTAAGAATTCAAGAGAAATTCATATTTCCATCATTGAGAGTTGTGAGACATATTTTCTTATAACTCTTATATTTTCTTCTTTGTTTTTAATAAAGATTTCTCCCCTCCTCCTGATCAGTCACATATACTGCATATTTATTGTCACATTCTCATACTTATTATATAATAAACTTTGCTTTTAATCTTAATTATTGTCTAATTTATATGCAGGCCCATTGTTAAAGGAAAGGGAAGGAAAGAGAAACGAGCCCAAAAGGCCATCAAACTTCTAATTTAATTCAGAATTAATTCGAAATAAGAAAATCAGGGCAAATCATGACAAATCAGAGAAGTTGAAAATCAGTTAAAATAAATCTTCCCAAATCAATCGGTTAAAGCCAGAGATCAAAGGCCGTTTTGTCAAATCTAGGAGCTGAAACAGGAAATCCAGCCAGACAAAAGGGGGCAAAATCACAGGCCATCCAGATCTCCACCTGGATGTGGCCATTTGGGCACATCATGGCCACAGATCCGCGGCCAAAGCCACAGATCCACGGCTCTTTGGTGGAGATAAGGGGTTGCTCCCCTTATCTCCTCACTCCTCTCCCCTCTGGGTTTTTGCCTATAAAAAGGCAGATTTTGCACTGAAAAAAGGCAGCGACCAAACATAGGTAGATTTTAGGCCAGTTTTCATTCATTTTAGTATAGATTTTTATTTTTCTTTTCATGTAATTTTTAGTTTTCTTTATGTAACTGAGAGGAGAGACGAGTTTTATGGAGGAATGAGTGCAAGCTTGTACTAAGGTTGACACCGGTGTAAGTAAGTCTTTTCTTTCATTGTTATTTGAATTGAATCGAAGTTTCTTTTTCTTCTTTACTCTTACTTTCATTCACTTTCCTCTAATGTATTGCAATCCAAGTGAATCTGATAGCCTCGAGACTGCTTCACCATTACAAGTGCCATTGATGGCCTATGGTGATGAACAACCATTCTTTTGTTCATTTAACTTACCCTTTTATTCATAGTGTAGATCGGGAATGGGGAAGATCCTATACGCCATACTTGATCACTCATAGCTACGGATCTGAGGTATATGAGCACTGAAGAAGTAAGTAATTTTTAGGTTTAATTTTCTTTCTTTTCTTTTAATTTTATTTTAGATCACCAACACCAACTCTTTTATCACTTTTTTCAATTTCTTTGTATATATTCATTTATATTTTTTCCACCTTCTCAATCTACCACTTTTTTCCTAACTTAACTCCGCTTTTCTCTTTTCTTTTAAAGAACTAAAAGAAGATCTTTAACCATTGAATGCAACTTAAAAGAGTACTTTCTAAAAAACCTTCCATCGCTAGTCTCTCCTTGTGGATCACGACCCGCAGAGCCACTTGATATTGTGGCAGTATTGAGTACTTGCATTCTTTATTTTAAGTTCTGAAATTCTACATTTTTGCGTAGGTAAAACCTCAATCACCTCCCTATGGACGTAGACACATTACCAAACCACATTAAATCTGGTGTTCTTAAGTTGTGTGGTGATTTAGTTTCAATTGCTTGCTAGTAGTAGATGTTTTACCCTTCAGCTTTCACTGCCGAGTCATTAACTCGGTGTCTCTCTATTGTTTGATCGGTGATATATTACAACACACTTTACTATTGTGTGTCTAATGTCTTAAACAGCCCGCGTGATAATCGAAATTAGATTTCATGGGCATAGGTTACCCGAGCTAACCCTTTTAGCGGATGACTTCTAAACTTATTTTTATTCTAAACATTATTTAGTAAAATTATCTAATTAAATTTATTTCATATATATTTTCGTAAAATAAATTTCAGCAATTGTTGTATGTTATTTGAGAATTACTTCTTGTGTCATTTTTTCCTGAAATGGTACAGGAGAACCTATGCTGCTGCCCTTATGTCATTATATCATCTTGATTTTCTCATTTTATTAGTTTGAATCACTACTACAAATTTGGGAAAAGGCGATGACACTTATAGTGTCATTTAATGAAACCAACGATGCTATATATTGGGCTATGGCAAACACGTAATTAGTTGAGACTGGTGGCACATGTGGTTTGAACATTTTACACCAGTTATGTGCAATAACCGACGCTAAAAGTTTAACGTGGGGCCTACTTCCTTTCGCCGTAGTCAATGGATTTTGCTGACTAGGATTATGTGTCGGTTTTGTAAAAGAACCAACGCGACAAGTGGGCACAACTACAAATTTGTGGGTCCCACAACCAACAAATCTGTCAAGAAGTGACACTTCAGTGGGGCCCACTTACAATTTTCACGTCAGTTTTGCAAACGAACTAATGGAAAAAAGTTGTTTTTCACTTCAGATCTGCATAAGAACCGCCGCTAAAAGTGCGGCGGTTCTTAGAAACTCATGCATCACTGGGGCCTATAAACCAACCTATGGCATTGGTTCTCTTCAGGAACTGACACGACAAGCCCCAAGATCATAACCCGATCCATTCCCACCCACGCACACTCACAGTCTTGTTGATCTAATGCTCTCCCCCTCGTACTACCCAGATCTCCCCCTTCGCCGCCCTTTGCCGCCGACAAAACCCCCATCGTCGCACCCTCTGCCGATTTGATCTTCTCTTCATCGGCTTATTGATTACCATCAATAATGCATAATATTGTCATATTTTCATTCTTAATTTTTGTTAAAATATTACTATTTAATTCATTTATTATCTAGTGATGTGAAAGCCTCCATAATATAAGAGAAAGCCCAAAAGAAGCCCAAAAGCCCACAATTATTATGAAAATAAAGATTAATTGGGAAGATCAAGGAAGCTTCTATTCTATTCTATTTGAATTTAGGTTTTAAATTAAGTTAAAATCTAGATGAAGAGAAGGGTAGAACAAGATCAATCCTCATCCCAATCATAGTTAGAGGTGGACTCATATTCAAATTTCGGTTACGTGTACCACAAGTTGAAGATAAAGGAAAGAAAATTTGAATTTAACCTAGATTTAGAGATAACTTGATCTCCAAGATTGAAATATTTCAAAATTCGGTGATAAAATAAAGATTCTGAAGATAGATCTCCAATAAACGAACAAGATGAAGCCACGAGCCAAAGAGCGTGACCAAACTCTCCAAAATTGTCGCGACCCATCCTTTTTTGACGTGAAAATGCTACAATTCTAGGGCCGCATGCGTCGAGTTTTGGTGGAGTATTTGTGTGGGACTCTACTTCTCAAATCTCTTATAAATACCCACGAAGAGTAATAGAGCAAAGGCATCTCAGAGGTTGAGTATATAATTATTTGTTTAGCCATTTTATTTTCTGAATTTCTTTATATCATTTAGCTTTCAATTTGGAGAAGAAGATCTTTGAAGAAGAAGAAGGGCTTTGTAATTGGTAAGTGACAACCATAATAAAAGTTCATTATTCTTTTTTAATCTCTCTTATTCTTCAATTTAATTATTTTTCGTGCTTTAGTTTCTTTTATTTGTTTTCTTTTTTACACAAGTTTTCTTCTTCATTATAAATCTTGAAAATAATAAAAATATGAATAACTAATTAAAACTTGTAATTTGCTAATCTCTCGATTAACTTAAACTTAGTCTAAAAGATGAACTGATTGAAATCTATGCTTTTTAGAAACCCTAAGATTAAATTGATATTTTTTGAAGATGAATAATTAGTTAAGTTGAACTAAATTAGTGTTGCACTTTTTAATGGTTACTCTTAGTTCATATTTAGATACTTTGATAGCGTCATGTTAGGCTTAAAAGACTTTTTTTATGCTATGCGTAGAAACTAGGATGAACTAAAATTTAATTTTAATTAGTGTTAATTAGGGTTTTACAATATTTTTGCTCATCTTACTTGATTCTCAATCAAAATCCTAGGGTAGATTTTTATAGACTCAATATGATGTTCTCCCTTCTTAGACTAATATTTGATCGTGGTAGATGATTAATAGACTATAATCTCTTTTGGTTAATTAAAATCTTTTCTAATAATCAATATTCTCTTTTCAAGCTATTTTTATAGAGAATTCATTCAGAAAAGCTTCCATCACATCCTTCCCTGTGGATCGACCCGTCTAGCCCTTGCTTGGCAGTTAAATTGAGAAGAGACTAAAAACTTTTTGATTTTAACTCTTGACTTTATTTTTAATTCATTTTCTTTTCTCAATCAAAATTTTGGCATCATTGCCGGGGAAAGAACGACATGATATTCTCTAAAACTAATATTTTTTTTGTTTCTATTTGTAGGATCTGATAACAGGAAAATTCCCTACAGCTTTGGAAACTTAGCAACTTTGTGCCTCTGCCCTAGAAGGCAGAGTCAGAGAAAACACTTAACTGCCGCGTTTTCGCGACAAAAATAGCTCCATATTGCTTAAATTTTTGCAGCTCTGCTGCAAATTGCAATTACTATTTTCTGCAGTTGATAATTTTTCTTTGTGATCACCCAGCATACTGTTAATCAATTAATAATAACCTATTAGTTGATTCACATAAAAAAATTAAACTCTTGCATCATAGGCATGTGTCTATTTAAATTTTTAATTTTTATTGAAGAGTGCTGGCGACAAGGTAAGTCCACATTGCATCTAGATTAGGAAGCACCCTTAACTGATTTACTGCTTTTGAGTAAATTCTTTTCTATTTGTTTGTACACGTGCACTAATACATCTTAAGGGCAAAACCATAAACAATATAAGGTGGGGATGTCATTACTCTTCCTTGGCCCATAAACTATTTTCATTGCACTCACAACCCTAACGTTAAATTAAAAATTGACTAGACATTGGCCTTCGATTAACTCGGGCTCATTAAGAGATTGATTGAAGAAAGAAATAGTTTAAAATTAACTCTTGTCAAATCGGTGAATAGGTAGGGGATTGAGGACGAAACCCTGAAGGTTGGTGGCTGGGCATAATTTGGCTCATTTTTTACGGATACCTCCCATCGATCTTGCCACCTACCTAGCTGATTAACTTGTGGTTAAAGTCAGCAATATACCTCCCAAAGACAGTCTAATGTTAGGAGTCATCTAGGTCCAGGTTTACCCTAAATAAGGATTTTTTATTTTTAATTTTTGATTTTTTTTGATTGATTGGGTGAACTTGGTTGTTTAACTGTGTATATCAGCTTGGTCGAGAGACCCAGTCACATCTAGACTAACGAAGAACAGCTTACCACCCAAATCTGATCCACACATGGCACAACCATCGTCACTGCAAGATAGGTTCTATCTTATTAGAAAATCTCTCTTTATCTTGCATTCAGTTCCCCGATATTAGAGACAACCAACTTGAGCTGAAACCATAATACATCAACACTCTTTTCAAGTTTCATGGATTTGAATCCGAGGATGCATGCTTTTTCATAATGTAATTTGAGGAAGTACGTTTCATGATGAAAATACCCAACTGAGGATTAGACGCCTTTAAGTTATGTTTCATCCCATTCTCTTTGAAAGACTTAACAAAGAAATAGCTTTTTAGTCTAGAAGCCGGTTCCATATCATCATGAAATAATTTCATCAAGGCCTTCTTGAAGAAATTCTATCCTGTTCACAAGACTGCACAATTTAGGAAAAGCATATTATAATTTAAGCAAACAGCTAATGAATCTTTTTGGAAGTACTTCGAACGCTTTAAGGACCTCCTAGCCTAATGCCCTCATCATGGGATAGAGAAATGGCAACTTTACCAAGCTCTTTATGATGGATTAGAATATCAAACGAAAACCCTATTAGAATCCATGTGCTAATGAGGATTTATGAAAAAGAACAAAGATTATATGAAGACTTGGCTGATAAGACCATCCAATGGGAACCAACTCCGAAAAAAATTAGGACTAACGACTCTAACTCTTCTAAAAGAGGTGCCCATCCATTGAGGCAAACATAGCTAGCAAAGCTAAACTAGCTGTTATAATGTGAAAACTATAAGCTCTAAAAATTAAGGAGCCGGTCACAGTGAAGCTACTCAGCCCAACAACTTTAGTGGGTTGTACTTACTGTCGGGCATGAACCACGTGTTGAGGAATGTCTCATCTTTTTAGCACATTCAATGTTGCCCAAAAATATGATTGCAGCCTTCACAAGGCCCGCCAACAATCCATAATCATCCACCTGTAATCCCAGTTGGAGACATCACCTAAATTTCTTATGAGGCCCAAACAATAACGATCAATCAAAGCCCAAATTCTCCAACAATTTTCAATAATCTTCTTATCAACAAAAATTTCTTAACCAAAGTCCTCCACCCTCTTTCCAAAATTCACATATAAAAATAAGACTCTCCAATATGGAAAGAAAGGCGGACACTTTGGTTAAAAATCAAGAAACACTAGCTCAAGTCATGACTAGGATAGAGATGCAATTGAGTCAACAAGGTAATCCAATTAGTAAAAGACAAAAAGAAATCTTTCTAGTCAACCATTGCCAAACCCAAGAAATTTTGGGCAAGCCAATGAGGCTCAAGATCCAAATCAGGGTAATTTGATTCATACATTGCGGTCGGAAAAATAAATTGATAATCAAGTGTCAACACCATCAAGTTCAACACAAGCATCCACCTCTCCTAGTCCCACTCTACCTCCACTTAATTTCGACAACACTGAAAAAGACAACTCAGCTGAAAATGTGCACAAGCCTATAGCACCTTATCCAAATAGGCTTAAAAACAAACAAAGTGCTTAAATGGATAAGGTACGTGAGATTTTAAATCAAGTCAAGATTAGTGTACCTCTTCTTGATGTAATCCATCCGGTCCCAAGCTATGCCAAAGTCTTTAAGGACATGTACACCAAGAAAAAAAGACTAATGTGCCCAAGATGGTTTTCTAGACACTAACATTAGTGAGCTATTATCTAATCAAATCTCTGTCAAGTACAAGGATCCCAGTTGCCCTACCATTTCTTACATAATAGGTCAAATGGCCATTAATCATGCACTTCTTGATTTGCGAGTAAGTATCAACTTACTCCCTTTCTCAATCTACCAACAACTTGGGTTGGACAAGCTTAATCCGACTAAAGTTACAATCCAATTAGCTGATTGGTCTGTAAAATTTCTAAAGGAGAAATTACCGATATCCTTATCCGAGTTGGGGAGTTTATCTGCCCAGTAGATTTTATTATTCTCGAGACCCAACCTGTGTTCAATCCTAGGTCTCAAACTCCCGTTATCTTAGGGTGTCCATTCCTTGCAACTGCAAATGTGATCATCAATTGTAGGAACAAATCTATGAGGTTAACCTTTAGAGACATGAATGAAGAGGTCACTGCCTTCAACCTAGAACAACAACCTTGTAAGATAAAAGACCAAATGCTTGAGGTAAACTTTATTGAGAATAATTGTGATGAAGAAAGTGAAGGTATAGAGAATGAACCTCTATTTCTTGATAAATTACTTAAGGATGAATATGATTATGTTAATGAGAAGACATATGTTGGAGATCTTGATTTTAGAATCCCCTTTAAAAAAAGAAAATTTGATTTGAGTGTCTTCAATTTCAATGAGCCAATCAATGATATATCGTATAAGAATATAATTTAAGAACCTTCGATTAACCTAACCTTTGAAAACCTCTTCGAAAAAGAACTCATATGTTTGGATGAACCGATTAAGGATAGTTTGGTTAATTACATACCTCAAGGGGAAAGTATTGATCTAAGTTTTGAGGAGATATATAGAACTGAGTTAGAATTCATAGGTATTCATAGTGAGGAAGTTTCAATTGAGAAGTGAGATGGTAATCAATTTTTGAACAATGAATATAGACATATGGAGAGAAGAGCCTAAGGAAGGTGAGATTGGGGAGGAATAGTCCTAAAATGACCAAAAAAATAATTAGCCTCCCCTCTATGCCTTATAAAGAGAACCCATTGGAATGATGGGAAGTAAGCTAGAGGGATGAAACCTAAAGAGATCTAGGAGTAAGAGAAACAAGGTGTTGTACATAATTTTGCAACTCTTTCTACACTTTATTCCTTGCATGCATACATTCATTTACACATTGGGGACAATGCATGAGATAGGTGGGGGGAGGGTTTACTAACATACTAACATAGGTAGTAGGTAGATATTAACCCAAAAAAATATTTTGAAAAAGAAATAAACATTTTGATTTATTTTTGAAAGTAATTAAGTTAATTTTAAGAAATAAGAAAAATCATAATTAGGATATCTTACTATTTGGTCAAAATAAGATTATTTATTTGATTTTTAGGTTTAGGAGAAATTAAAAATAATTTAGTTTTGATATTTACCTTGATGAAATATGCTTGCTTTATACACTTACACACTTGGGATTCAAAACAAAAACTCTTATGTCTTAAAAAAATTATATATAAAATAAACAAACCTAATTATTGATTAGCTAGATACTTTGGCTTAAGAAAGCCTTGGTACTTACGCGAAAGGTAATTAGATAAGTTTGAAAAAAAGAGAGAAATATATAATATATGTATTAACACATCTAATAATCAATTAGTTAGGTATTAGGGCCTCAAGAAGCTTGATACTTACACAAAAAAAAAATAGATGAGTTATACATATTTTCAAAAAAGAAGTGCTTAAATGGCAACGAAGTGGTAATACTTCGAACTTCTTTCAAAAAAAAGAAAAAAGAAAAAGAAGTAATAAATATATAAGGCCTGAGAGTTGAAGTTTACAAATCTCATGTCAAAAATTCACGGTCACAAAAGTGCATATGACTTAGGGTAAATAATATACTAAGTGAGAAATTTAGTTTTATTTCTAACCTAAAATGATAATAAAATTTTTGCATTGAGACTAAGTATAGGAATGAATAATTTTGTAATCCTAAGACTTATAAATTACTTGATTTTCTCAAAATATTTCAAATATTTTCTCTCTTTTAAAATGGCATTTCAAAATTACTAACATTTTATTTTTCTTTCTTTATGGATTTTGTGGATATATTTCATGAAAAACTCTCATGAGACAACACTCATCCTCTAGGGGGTAATCTAGAGGTTTAATAACTTGTTGCATATACTAAGTGCAATCGTGATACCTACGAAAGTGATATTAGGATAGTTAAATTAGTTTTTTTATTTTTACTCGAAGATGAGCAAAAAGATAGGTGTGGGGGTATAATTGGTCATCAATAATGCATATTATTATTCACATTTTTATGCTTAATTTTTTTTAAATATTACTATTTAGTTCATTTATTATTTAGTAATGTGTAGCCCTCTATAATCCAAGAGAAAGCCCAAAAACCAACAATTATTATGAAAATAAAGATTAATTGGGAAGATAAAGAAAGTTTCTATTTTATTCTATTTGAATTTGGATTTTAAATTAAGTTATTTTAAATCTATATAAAGAGAAGGGTAAAATAAGATCAATCCTCATCCCAATTAAAGTTAGAGGTGGACTCCTATTCAATTTTCAGTTGCTTGCACCACAAGTTGAAGATAAAGAGAAGAAAATTTGAATTTAACCCAGATTTAGGGATAACTTAATCTCCAAGATCGAAATATTCCAAAATTCAGGAATCAAATAAAGATTCTGAAAATAGATCTCCATAAAAACGGACGAGATGATACCGCACGCAAAGCGCGTGACCGAACTCCCCAAAATTGCCACGGCCCTTGCTTTTTTGTCGAGGAAATGCTGCAATTTTGGGGCCGCGTGCATTGAGTTTTAGAGGACGTCTTTACGTGGACTCTACTTCTCAAATCTCCTATAAATACTCCTGAAGAGCAACAGAGTAGAAGTATCTCAGAGATTAAGTATAAAATTATTTATTTAGCCATTTTATTTTCTGAATTTCTTTGTATTATTTAGATTTCAATTTGGAGAAGAAGAAGAGCTTTGTAATTAGCAAGTGACAGCCATAATAAAGGTTCATTCTTCTTTTTATCTCTCTTGTTCTTCAATTTAATTATTTTTCATGCTTTAGTTTCTTTTACTTATTTTCTTTTTGATGCAAGTTTTCTTCTTCATTATAAATCTTAAAATAATAAAAATATGAATAACTAATTAAAACTTGTAGTTTTCTAATCTCTCGATCAACTTAAGTTTAGTCTAAAAGATGAATTGATTGAAATCTATGCTTGTTAGAAACCCTATAATTAAATGGATAATTCATGAAGATGATTAATTAGTTAAGTTGAACTAATTTAGGGTTACACTTTTTAATGGTTACTCTTAGTCCATATTTGGATACTTTGATAGCATCTGTTAGGCTTAAAAGACTTTTCTTATGTTATGCTTAGAAACTAGGATGAACTAAACTTTAATTTTAATTAGTGTTAATTAGGGTTTACAATATGTTTACTCATCTTACTTGATTCTCAATCAAATTCCTAGAGTTTTTATAGATTCAATATGATATTCTCCCTTCTTAGACTAATATTTAGTAGTGATTGATTATTAGTAGACTATAATCTCTTTTGCTTAATTAAAACCTTTTCTTACAATCAATATTCTTTTTTAAGCTATTGTGTAGAGAATTCGATCCGAAAAGCTTCCATCGCATCCCTTCCCTGTGGATCGCCCGTCTAGCCCTTGCTTCTCGGTTAAATTAAGAAGAGACTAAGAACTTTTTGACTTCAATTCTTGACTTTATTTTCAATTTATTTTCTTTTCTCAATCACCTATCCTTGCAGGAACGAGTTTCTCGTTGCACGACATGTTCTCCTGCCTCCTCCCCTCCCTCGCCGACGTGTTCTTCTCCCTCCTCCCTGATTTGTCTCTAATTTTGCATAATTTTCATTACATTCTCATATTTATATAATAATAAATTCTGCTAATAATACCTTGCTTTCTTGATTCTAGGTCCATGGTGTGTAATGAAGAAGAAGACCCTAAATCACCATTTAATTGGTGATTAAAGGCCTATTAAAGATAGCCATTGACCTAGAGAGCTGATTCTGTAAAAACAAGGGGCTCGAAACCGGGCACAGGGCCTGACTGGGGACAGACGGGACCGCGCGCGGCTCGAAGCGCCATTTCCGCGGCCGTACGACCGCGGCGCGTGCGTCGCTTCGGGCCAGGGTTTGTCCCCTGGCCCCCTGTTCCCCTGGTGGCTATAAATACCCCCCCTTGGGTTCCAGAGTTGAAGATATGCAAGGTTTAGGGTAGTTCTCATTTTTCATTTTGTAGTTTAGGGTAGTTTAGTGTAGTTTTTCTTCTTCTTTCTCCCTTGTATTTTCCATATATTTTAAATCTTGTAATAGGAAGAGAGAGTGGTACATGCTTGGAATGCAAGAGTGCTTATAATAGAAGATGACAATCTATGAAAGGTGCTCTCTTTACCTCTCTATGTTTTCTTCTCTCTAATCTCTTTTACATGTTTAGCTAAACTTTTCTCTCATGCAAACTAACTACTAACCACCAACTAATCTAACTTCTTATTTGATAATCCACATGAATCTAATAGCCTCGTTTTGGCCTTGCTCTTGCAAGACCCATTGATGGCTCATGATGATGGATCTAACTCTAACTTCCTAACCACTAACAAGCTAACATTACTTTACTCCATGCTTACTTTTAGTTTTGATGGTTTAAGTGTAGCTTGAACTTGTTTTGTTGTGTTGGGTTATGATGAGTTACATATGGGTCATGCTTTGAATCACTCTTGAACCAAGGACTAGTGATGGCCAATGATACATGTGAGGCAACTATCACTAAGAGGTTAGCATGTTGGCGGAGCCATTAGTAGTTAGTAGCCATGAGTTTTCTTTCTTTTACACTTCATTTTAGATATAAAAATAAAACTACAAAAATCATTCTTTTCTATGTTTCCCACTTCTTTGTGTTTCACCGTACTTCTCTTTTCGTTCTTTACTTTCTTTTCTTTTCATTCTTTAAAACTTTGGAGAACATTTTAACAAACACGTGAATCAACCGGTAAAGCCTTTATCGCCTCCCGTCCTTGTGGATTCGACTCGTTTTAGCCTCTATGCTATAACGGAAGTATCGAGGAAGCCAAAGCGCACACACTTTAAATCTTCATTTCAAAACATACACTTTTTGTGCGCGATTTTCCCCCGATCAAATTTTGGCGCCGTTGTCGGGGATGGGAACGGTTTAATTTCACAAGTTTTCTAACTTTTCTTCTTTGTTTTTTGGTGTGCAGGTTAAAGTTTTAGTATTGCAGAAGTCCACACTTGCTCAAGTGTGGTTGGGTAATTCTTATATATTTTTATATTCTGCTGCTAATTTTTTTTATATTACCTGTGCACTGTAAATAATTGTAAGAACTAAAATACAGAAATTGGATGCTTTAAAACGGTTTAGACATTTACATCTAGGCACGTGTCAATTTTTATTCCAATATATTGTATTTTACTCTTATGTTATTGTGATACTGATAGGAGGTGTACATATTGCATTGCATATAGTTAGGACAAACACTTCAATGATTTACTCGCTTTTTTATGTTCATCTTATCTATATTGCACACTTGCACAAATTAAACTTAAGGGAAACACCCAATACAACATAAGGTGGGGAAGTTATTACCCTCCCTTAGCCCAAAAATCACCTCCCCACTCACACAACCCAAACCTTAATAAAAATTGCTAGACGTTGGCCCCTAGGGACATCTCGGATTCATTTAAGAGATTGACCTAAGGGGGAAGTTGTTAGAATTTGACTCTTGCTAAATCGGTGTCTAAGGTTAGGGATTGAGAGGCGAAATCTCGAAGAACAGTGGTTTGGCATAATTAGGCCCGTTGCTCAGGCACGGATACCTCCCACTGATCTTGCCCCTACCTGGCCGATTAACTCGTGGTCAGCTTCCGACAATATACCCCCCGTGGACAGTCTAACCAGTTAGGAGTCGTCTAGGTCTAAGTCAACCCTAGCATAGGCTTGTTTTCTTTTTCTTTTTCTTTTTCTTTGTTTGTTTGTTTGCTTGTTTGTTTATTTTCTTTTTTGTATACTGTGATATGGATTTTAACAACAATAATTCTTTCAATCATAATATGAATCCATATTTCACTCTGACCTCATTTGACTCGGATAATTCCAACCCGGCTATGTACAATATGAACCAACTATATATGCCAAGTTGGGATTATTTGACTCAATATGACCCATATCCTCAAGCTTATGACCATAATTTTCAAAATAATTTCAACTCTTCACAGAGTTCATGGGGATTCGCCTACCCCGAGTCAAATTTTCAATCATCTTGTCCACAATTTTCACAATATTCATTCCCCAATTTTGATTCATATACTCCTTTTCCTGAACTACCAATTGAAGAAAAATCATCATTGGAAAGGAGTATAGAAGAGTCCTTACAACAAATATAAAATTTGTTCAATTCACAATCCTTTCCACATTAAACTCCACATACTCCTTTTCTAGAGCATCCAATTGAAGAAGAATCTGAGCTAGAAAAGCGTTTGGAAGTCTTTTGTGATAGAATGCAAAACATGTTGGACTCCTCATATCAACCAAATTTTCAAGAGTCCTACTCATCTTTTTCAGTCTCACCTATGCAAAATGAATAACCATCAATACTAGACTTAAGTATGGAACCCTTGCGTGAGTCCGAGTAGCAATCGCAAAATCTAGTGGACTCACAATTTCGCCATAATTTCCGAAATCGACGTCTATACTCATATTATCAAGAAGAATCAATTACAAAGAGTATGGAAGACATGATTCTGAATCCAAATTCTGTTACACGGCTTATCAGTAGGTTAGATTCACTTTTGAGCGAATTGATCAATGAGAGCGAGGAAAGCCTTTCTTGTCAACCTTTGACCGATTCTTATATCCCTAACTCTACTGATTGGACCCATGAATCATGTCAATTTGGAAATCCAGCTTCAATTTCAGAACATGCATTTGAACTTGACCAATCTTCAAGTTATGAAAGTCGCCTGGACATTTTAGCAAGTTATACCTTCCCTGAAATTGAAATCGAACCTGAATGTGATCCTGAACTTCCTGTTGGAAACTGTTGGCCCAAAGGCCTTCCACTCTAGATTTGATGATGATTAACTCATGTAGTTATGTGTACTAATAATCTTGTGTTTTTAGTTTCAGATCATTAATCAAGTTATTAATTGGTGATTAGCTTCAACAAGATAATTTGAAAGCTTTCACAAGTTGATTTAAGAGCCCGAGCGTCAAAGATCACATATAGCACTTGCTCGATGGATCAAGGAGTTTTGGATCGAGTAGGGTTGGAGATTGCGCTCTACAAGAAGACTTCGGTATCATAGTTTAGTTTTGTGTTTAGATCCAAAATTGTAAAGATTAGAATAGTATGATAATGCTCAAGTTCACAACACACACGTTTCATGTTTTGAATATTGGTTTTTAGTTTTTCGGTTTTAGGTTTAACCGATCTTGGTTTTCATGAATAGATAGATCAAAACAAGTTTACATGGTTTAATATATATATGATTTGTTCTATATACATACATGCTTTAATTTCCTAGACAAACTTAGTTTTGACTCACTTATTCATGTGTTTTATGTTTTGGTATTTTTGTCAAAACATTTTTGGAATTAAATGACAAAAACATGAATATATAGTTGTTTCATGTATATTGGATTTCTATCCATATGCATCATGCTTCAAAGTGTTTAGATATCATGTTTTTGTATTTGGAAGAGTTTTGGACAAAACGTATTTTTCTAATCAAAATCCAAGTTTTAGAAAATACAGTTTTTGATTTTTGGTAAAAATGATAAGACACAAATATAGTTCATATTGATTGATATTTGAGCTAAACTTTTTACCATATGCTTATATATCAATGCAAAATGATAAAATTATTTTTGGTGATTTTTAGAAATGATAAAAGAAATTTTAAATATGTTTCTAACCCAGTTTTCTGTTCCGGGCTTCACCAGTCGACTAAGTCAACTGACCAAGTCGACTAGGATGAAGTCGGTCGACCGGGCCGGTCGACCGACGTGCACAGATCTGTGCACGTTTGGAGACACTGGGACGGTCGACTGGACCGGTCGACCGGTCTGAGAGCAGAGCTCTCTGTTTGTTTGGGTCGACCGGGGCGGTCGACCGGCAGCTGCCAACGGGCAAAAATTGACCGCTGGACGGTCGACCGGACCGGTCGACCGGCAGTGTATTTCTGGCATTTCTGCTGCCAACGGCTATATTTTTCTAGGGTCTATAAATACCCCATTAGAAAGAGTTTTTCAAAAAGATTTTTTGTGCGAATTTTTCCTTACTCTCTGGTGTTTTCACAGCAATCAAAAGAAGTTTTTGGTTTCAAATTGAACAATCTTTTTGGTGTTTTTATTAGGGTTTGAAAAATCAAAGAAAAGGGATTTTGGGAAAGCTTTTGTTTGAACTTCACTATCTTCATTTTCTATTATTTCCCAAAGAATTTCTTTGAGTTGCTGGTTTCAAATCCCTTAATTTTCTCCACACTTGAGCAAAAATCTACTATCTTTTCTATAGGATCTTTGAGTGTGGGAAAAGAGATTGTTTGTGGTTGTTGTTGAACCACCAAGTTGTAAACCCTCTATACTTTGCTTTGTGCTTTTCCCTCTTGGGTTGAGGAGGTTGTTTGTGCAAGTGGTTTGTATCCCTCAAGTTGTGAGGTGATCCTTGCTTGGCTTTGTGCTAATCCCTCGGGTTGTGAGGTGATTGTTTGTTGGCTTGGAGTTGTGCCTCAAGGAGGAGGTTGTGTTTGTAAGGAGAGGAGTTGGGTACTCATTGTATTGTGATTGCCCCAAATCCTCGGTGGAGGTTCCCTTTGTGGGAGTCCTTTGTGGACAAGTTAGTGGACTTAAAATCCTTCTGGGTGAAGGCGGGGATGTAGAGCTGGGTGCTCGAATCTCGAAACATATCTTGGTGTTTGCGCTTGTTCATTGACTCTTACTCTCTCTCTTTACTTTGTGCCTTGCATCTATTCATATTGCTCATACATACTTATATGCTTGGCTTGGTTGTGTGCATCTCTTGTTGAAAATGCAAATTAGTTTTTAATTCCGCATTGAGTTGACTAGATTAGCATAATCACCTATTCACCCCCCCTCTAGGTGATCTTCCAATTGGTATCAGAGCCAGCGCTCCTGATATTTAGGTTTAACCACCTAGGAGTGAGATCTTGGTTTGCTAATCTTCATTTGCATCTTCATTTGCACTCATTTAGTTTGCTCTCATGGATAGCCCTCCTATGTTTGACCATATTAGACTTGATGTTTGGAAGGCCAATATGAGTAGCCATTTGAAAAGACTAGGACATCTAGTTTATCAAGCCTCCACTATGGAATCATTCCCCAATAGTAGCAAGCATAAGAAGGCAAATGCATTAGCACTTAGAACACTTAGAGCATCTCTTAGTGAACATCTCTTACCGGTGTTTAATCATTATGACTCGGCTTTTGCAGTTTGGAGCTTATTGATGTCTCCCGAGCTTCCAAGGATTATCAACAAGATGAGGAGATCTAAGAGAGAAAAGTCCGAAGAGCATTGCTTCATGGTCCAAGGAAAAAACTCCCTTGGGGTACAATCGGACACTCAATTAGATGATAGCTCTAGTTCCTATTGCCATGTTTGTTTTGAAGTTCAAACTTTAAATTTGGAACTTGCTCAAAAGCTTGAAAATTTATTGGAAAAACACAATCTTTTGAAAGAGGACAACCTTGTTTTGAAAAATGAATTAAAGGATTTGTGTTCTAATTTTGAATTGATTTTGCAAGAAAAGGAAGAGATCACTAGTGAACGTGACTCACTAAGATCTCAATTAGACCTTGCCCTTGATGAGATTGAGATTTTGAAAAACAAAAATGATTGCAATGATGTTGTGAAAAACAATGAGGTTTTATCTTCTAAATTAGATTTTGTTTTAAAAGATAACCTTGTTTTGAAAAATAAAATTGATTCAATTACAAAAGAATTGGATTTGGTTTTGAAGAAAAATGAATCTTTGAAAATTGATATTGATTCTCATGTGTGCCATACTAGTATTGCTTCTTCTTCTTGCACACCTATTGCATGCTCCACTTTGTCTTCCACTATTGAAAATGATATAAATATTTTGAAGAAAAGTGTTGAATGTTTGGACTCCACTTTGAGCCAATGCACATTGAATCATTCACGTTTGGAAACCTTGGTTCGCAAGAAACAAGGTCCATCTTTGCATGCTCACCCTTCACGGCATACACATGCTTTTCACGGTCACCACCATCGCACGTATGCTCATGTGTACACATGTACACATTGTGGCCGAAAAGGCCATCTTTCTAGATTTTGTTATGATCGTATCTATCATGAAAATTTAGCAACTAATCTTGTTTGGGTTAGAAAGGATACTAACCCCCGTGGACCCACAAAGAAATGAGTACCAAAGACCACCTCTATACTTTTTGATGTAGGTGGGAGCTCTCGCAAAACGTGAGAGTGTTGGTGCCTTGGAGTGGATGCGTTCCGTGCCTAAAGAGAACCATTTGGATGCTACAATCCGTGGTTTGGAGAACTAGAGATGCACCTTCATGAGTTTTGGTATCATTCTCTAACTCCCATTTTTATTTGCATGCTTTTCATGTTCATCTATTTATAGCATGTCATGGTTTATTGTTCATTATGCCTATGCCATGCTTATTAGAATAGTGCTATACATGTTTAGTTACTTGAGCACCCATGTTTTATATGGATCTATATTTAGTGTTCTCACCTTGTTTAAACTAACATGTATGCCCTAGATCTAATGCACATGCATATGCATTATGATTATTTGGATGTTTACGATTCATGTTTTATTGTTTCATGATTAGTATGATGTTTGCCATGTTTATTAGACTTATGCGTTACATGATTAGTTGTTGAGACACCCATGTTTAGTATGGACCCATATTTTGTGTTCTCTTTATGTTTTAAGCTATCATGTTAATCATAAAGATCTTATGCACATGTCTTTGTCATGCTAAATCATATGGTTGAATATGACTTTTTGTTTTAATGATTCATGTTTTGATAAATAACTTGTGTTGTATGATTTCTAATTTTGACACATGTTTTGATGATTATAGGCTATTATGTATTTCTTGATTCTAATAGCATGTGGAAGTTCTTCATGATCATTTTTATGTTTTTCATGTTGACTTATATCCCGTTTTATGCTTAATGATTTGATTACTTGTTTAGATGTTAGTTTTCATTAAGACTAGAATTTATACTTGCACATGTAGTGGGACACAAATAAATCTTTATATATGTTTGTGCTTGGATGCTCATTTGTACCCATTAAATGTGCTAGTATAGCCTAGTTTTGATGATTCATACATTTTAAACTTGTATCCCTATTTTTGGATTTGTTTTATGTGTATGAGTTTTTATTTCATGTATAAGTTTATTTTGCCAAACCTTAATATATACATGTATACCCTTTGAGTCATTTGCCTTTCATGCAAATCTATATATATGGACTCAATTGTGTTTAGGGATATGTATGTACACTTATTGTGTTGGCAATTCATACATATACCTTGAAATGAAATTAGTTTTGGTGAAAATTTAGTTTTTCTTGATTTCGTGTTTATTTGTTTAACTTCAATGAAATTAGTTTTGGTGAAAATTTAGTTTTTCTTGATTTCGTGTTTATTTGTTTAACTTCATGTATATGTGTATCTTGTCCAAACTATTGATTATACATGTACATCCTTGAGCCACGTGCCTTCATGCATATACTTTTGTGGACTCATTGTGTTTAGGATATGTATGTATACTTTAGTTTGTACATGACATACATATGCCTTGAAGTTTAAGTCGTTTGGATGAATTTCATGTTTTCAAGGAATTTCATATGAGCTTAATTGAATATTTTCATATTAATATGTGTCACATTTTACTTATACACTCACTTTATTAGTTTTACTCATGATTTGTTTTCATGAGACTATGATATGAACTTTATGGATTTTGAGTGTTTAGTGATCATGTGATTTACATGTGTTTCATGAAAAATAATTTTATTTTATTCCTTGCTTGAAAGATTTCGTACTAGTTTTTAAAAGTTTTTCCTATAACTAGTTCGTATTCTTCACTATAGTAGAGATTTTCAAACAAAGCTTATTTTCAAACCTATTTTTGAAAACCCCTACCCTCCATGGGAGGATGGATGGGAGATCATGTTTGTATGCTTTAAAATGAAAATCATTTATAACTTGAACCATGATTGGGAGGTAGTTATATGAGATATACATTTGATATTATTGTTATTTTAATTGGTATCATTGAATTCTTTCAATTGGTATCGATCTTGACATTTCTTGTATACTCATATGTGTTTGTATGTACGTATGCTTCATTCCAAGAATATCAATTTCTATTGGTATCTATTTTTCATACATATATATGTTTTATTTGTACTTATTATATCCATATATCTTTAAGCACAAAATCTTGTTTATGCTAGTGCTTGAGCTTCAATTTTGTTTTAATTGATTATTTTTAATTGGTATCAAGCCTACACATTGTTTTAGTTTGTATTTCATAAAGGGGGAGAAAATTTGATTTTGTCTTTCAATTGGTGATTTCTCAATTGGTATTTGATTCCCACTCCGTTACTTTATGATTGAAAATTTCAAATTGGTATCATATGTTTAAAATGAAAATTATTTACAATTGGTATCAAAATATGTGTGTTTAGACATTCAAGATTTATTATGTTTATTTTCAATTGATATCAAGATGTTTCATGTGTTTTTGCTTAAAATTGGTATCAATATTTTTGTTTGTTTCCTTTCAATTGGTATCAAGATGCTATTCTTTAACATATTTTCAATTGGTACCTCAAATTGACTTTGTTTTTGTTTTAGACAAAAAGGAAAATCTTATTTTTTATTGATTCATTGTTTCGAACAAAAAGGGGGAGAAATATTTATTGATTTTTCAATTGATTTGGCTTTGCTTTTACCCCTTATTGAAGATTGACTCTTTGTATTAAAAAGAGAGAAGATTTTGTTTTGTTTTAGTTTTTACCCCTTTGTTGATGATTGACAAAAAGGGGAGAAGAATTTGGGTTTATATATGCATGTTTTTGTTTTGCATATATTAAGTTTAATTTAGTTTAATTTTAATTGGTATCTAAAGCATGTTTTGTAATTGGATGTTTTGTAATTGGTATCTAGAGTGTAATTGGTATCTAGAGCATGTTTTGTTTTAAACATTTCATTGGAATTGGTGTTTTGTTTTAAACATTTCATTGGAATTGGCATTTAGAGCATGTTTTGTTTTTGAACATTTCATTGGTATCTAGACCCTTTATTGTTTATGCATAGATATGCATGTTTCATGTTTCATGTTTAAGAGCCTCCATTGCACATTCATTATGTTTATTTGGTTATGCATGAGTTAAGGGGGAGCTTCTTTGAAGCTTAACTTTAATCCATGCATATATAACTCCATGAGTTTTGTCATCATCAAAAAGGGGGAGATTGTTGGCCCAAAGGCCTTCCACTCTAGTTTTGATGATGATTAACTCATGTAGTTATGTGTACTAATAATCTTGTGTTTTTAGTTTCAGATCATTAATCAAGTTATTAGTTGGTGATTAGCTTCAACAAGATAATTTGGAAGCTTTCACAAGTTGATTCAAGAGCCCGAGCGTCAAAGATCACATATAGCACTTGCTCGATGGATTAAGGAGTTTTGGATCGAGTCGGCTTGGAGATTGCGCTCTACAAGAAGACTTCGGTAGCATAGTTTAGTTTTGTGTTTAGATCCAAAATTGTAAAGATTAGAATAGTATGATAATGCTCAAGTTCACACACACACGTTTCATGTTTTGAATATTGGTTTTTGGTTTTTCGGTTTTAGGTTTAACCGATCTTGGTTTTCATGAATAGATAGATCAAAACAAGTTTACATGGTTTAATGTATATATGATTTGTTCTATATACATACATGCTTTAATTTCCTAGACAAACTTAGTTTTGGCTCACTTATTCATGTGTTTTATGTTTTGGTATTTTTGACGAAACATTTTTTGGAATTAAATGACAAAAACATGAATATATAGTTGTTTCATGTATATTGGATTTCTATCCATATGCATCATGCTTCAAAGTGTTTAGATATCATGTTTTTGTATTTGGAAGAGTTTTGGACAAAACGTATTTTCTATTCAAAATCCAAGTTTTAGAAAATACAATTTTTGGTTTTGGTAAAAATGATAAGACACAAAATAGTTCATATTGATTGATATTTGAGCTAAACTTTTTACCACATGTTTATATATCAATGCAAAATGATAAAACTATTTTTGGTGATTTTTAGAAATGATAAAAGAAATTTTAAATATGTTTCTAACCCAGTTTTCTGTTCCGGGCTTCACCAGTCGACTAAGTCAACTGACCAAGTCGACTAGGATGAAGTCGGTCGACCGGGCCGGTCGACCGACGTGCACAGATCTGTGCACGTTTGGAGACACTGGGACGGTCGACTGGACCGGTCGACCGGTCTGAGAGCAGAGCTCTCTGTTTGTTTGGGTCGACCGGGGCGGTCGACCGGCAGCTGCCAACGGGCAAAAATTGACCGTTGGACGGTCGACCGGCAGTGTATTTCTGGCATTTCTGCTGCCAACGGCTATATTTTTCTAGGGTCTATAAATACCCCATTAGAAAGAGTTTTTCAAAAAGATTTTTTGTGTGAATTTTTCCTTACTCTCTGGTGTTTTCACAGCAATCAAAAGAAGTTTTTGGTTTCAAATTAAACAATCTTTTTGGTGTTTTTATTAGGGTTTGAAAAATCAAAGAAAAGGGATTTTGGGAAAAGCTTTTGTTTGAACTTCACTATCTTCATTTTCTATTATTTCCCAAAGATTTTCTTTGAGTTGCTGGTTTCAAATCCCTTAGTTTTCTCCACACTTGAGCAAAAATCTACTATCTTTTCTATAGGATCTTTGTGTGTGGGAAAAGAGATTGTTTGTGGTTGTTGTTGAACCACCAAGTTGTAAACCCTCTATACTTTGCTTTGTGCTTTTCCCTCTTGGGTTGAGGAGGTTGTTTTGCAAGTGATTTGTATCCCTCAAGTTGTGAGGTGATCCTTGCTTGGCTTTGTGCTAATCCCTCGGGTTGTGAGGTGATTGTTTGTTGGCTTGGAGTTGTGCCTCAAGGAGGAGGTTGTGTTTGCAAGGAGAGGAGTTGGGTACTCCTTGTATTGTGATTGCCCCAAATCCTCGGTGGAGGTTCCCTTTGTGGGAGTCCTTTGTGGACAAGCTAGTGGACTTAAAATCCTTCTGGGTGAAGGCGAGGATGTAGAGCTGGGTGCTCGAACCTCGAAACATATCTTGGTGTTTGCGCTTGTTCATTGACTCTTACTCTCTCTCTCTCTTTCTTTACTTTGTGCCTTACATCTATTCATATTGCTCATACATACTTATATGCTTGGCTTGGTTGTGTGCATCTCTTGTTGAAATTGCAAATTTGTTTTTAATTCCGCATTGAGTTGACTAGATTAGCATAATCACCTATTCACTCCCCCTCTAGGTGATCTTCTAGAAACTTCATTTCACTTTTTGATTCAATAATGACCCCGGTATCCTTACCAGATTTTTTTCTCTATTCCAGAGTCAACATTGAATCCTGTACCAGTATACCGTGAAATAGGATCACCAATCTCTAATGATCATACTTCATTATTGGGGAAAGTGTGTGAACATCAATTCTTTGGTTTGGACCCTATTTTTGAACCAATTTCGACTCTCATTGTTGACTCTCAACTTAATCTGAGTCAACTTCCCGAGTCGGTATCGATTTTTGTTCCTGTTCCATTTGAGTCCAAATCACTCATCTCTCAAAATCACACTTCATTGTTGGATAAGAATGTTGAAGAAAATGACTCAGTCATTATTTTTGAAAATTGGCCATTAGATGGGGATAAATTTTTCAATAAGACCATTCAATCCATAATTCTTTTCTGGGGTCATATTAGAGAGGTCCTTGGTGGGTTTCTAGATGATTCATGATATCTTGATTGGGTCGCAACGCTTGGCCCAATCCGACCACTACCAGAGCCACCCCTTGAGGTAATTTTCCTTCTCTCCCATTTATTTCATGTATATACACATTCACGATGCATTGAGGACAATGCGTGAGATAAGTGTGGGGGAGGGTTTACTAACATAGTTAGTTTTACATTTTCTTTCTTTTACACTTCTTTTCAAAGAAAAAAACTTTTCTATTCTTTTTACAAAACTTTTTGAAACAAGAGAAATAGTTTTTTTGATTTATTTTAAAGAAAATTAAGATTATCTTAGGAATTAGGACGACCTCAAATTATGAAATTTTAAACCAAGTCAAAATAATAGATCTTGTCTAAATTATAGGATAAGAAAGTAAGATTGAAAAGATAATTTGATCTTGAATTTTTGCCTTAGATTTATGCACTCCACACTTACACAATTTTTGGGATTGAAATAAAGACTGAAAATGCCATAAAAATATTCAAAAAAAATAATTATATGATAATAAAAATCACTTATTGAAGTTGGGTAATTATACCTTAGGAAGCATGATTATTCATACCTAAAACGGTGGACAAAAATAAAATAATCCCTTTTAATTTTGTGGCCTTGTTTACTCGAGTCCTTAAGTCCGAGGGATGTTTTCTCATCTGGTGCCCTAAGACCATCTGGTTTAGGAGTCACCGGCTAAAGGCTCACTACCCGGGTAAAAATAAAAAAGTCTAAGAAAACTAAGGGAAGAAAAAAGAAATAAATAAATAAATAAATAAATAATATATATTAAATAAATGGCATGAAAGTTAGAGTCGATATCCCAAAAACCTTCACTATTCACAAAGTGCATATTTTTCTAAGAATTTTATGAAAGATCAAAGAGTCAATTCAATTTTAAATTCTTACATTTAATTTATAACAAGATTTTTGTATTTTGACTTAGTTTAAGAAAGAAAAATTTCCGGTTAACTCTGACCTTAGATCACTTATATTTTCACAAAAATACTTCAACACTTTTCTCTATTTCAAAATGCGTTTTAAAAATACTAACATTTGATTTCTTTCTTTATGGATTTTGTGGGTGTAATCCGCTGAAAACCCTCAGGAGACAAAACTCCTCCTATAGGGGAAACCTGGAGGTTTAACGGCTTGTTGCACAGGCTCAGTGCAATCGCGTCACCCGCGAAAGTGGTGTAATAATTCCTTAGATTTTTGTTTTGCTCGGGACGAAACAAAGATAAGTGTGGGGTGTGATTAGTCTCTAATTTTGCATAATTTTATCACATTCTCATATTTATTTAATAATAAATTCTGCTAATAATACCTTGCTTTCTTGATTCTAGGTCCATGGTGTGTAATGAAGAAGAAGATCCTAAATCACCATTTAATTGGTGATTAAAGGCCTATTAAATATAGCCATTGACCTAGAGAGCTGATTCTGTAAAAACAAGGGGCTGCAAAGACGAAACTGGGCACAAGGCCTGACAGGGGACAGACGGGACCGCGCACGACTCGAAGGGCCACGCGCGCGGCCCTAGTTTGGCCGCGAAAACGCGGCCTGGGCCGCGTTTCCGCGCCGTACGGCCGCGGCATGCGCGTCTCTTCGGGCCAGGGTTTGTCCCTTGGCCCTCTGTTCCCCTGGTGGCTATAAATACCCCCCTTGGGTTCCAGAGTTGAAGATATGCATGGTTTAGGGTAGTTCTCATTTTCCATTTTGTAGATTAGGGTAGTTTAGTGTAGTATTCTTCTTCTTCCTCCCTTGTATTTTCCATTTATTTTAGATCTTGTAATAGGGAGAGAGAGTGGTACGTGCTTGGAATGCAAGAGTGCTTGTAATAGAAGGTGACAATCTATGAAATGTGCTCTCTTTACCTCTCTATGTTTTCTTCTCTCTAATCTCTTTTACATGTTTAGCTAAACTTTTCTCTCATGGCAACTAACTACTAACCACCAACTAATCTAACTTCTTATTTGATAATCCACATGAACCTAATAGCCTCATTTTGGCCTTGCTCTTACAAGAGCCATTGATGGCTCATGATGATGGATCTAACTCTAACTTCCTAACCACTAACAAGCTAACATTACTTTACTCCATGCTTACTTTTAGTTTTGATGGTTTAAGTGTAGCTTGAACTTGTTTTATTGTGTTGAGTTGTGATGAGTTATATATGGGTCATGCTTTGAATCGCTCTTGAACCAAGGACTAGTGATGGCCAATGATACATGTGAGGTAACTATCACTAAGAGGTTAGCATGTTGGTGGAGCCATTAGTAGTTAGTAGCCATGAGTTTTCTTTCTTTTTCACTTCATTTTAGATATAAAAATAAAACTACAAAAAACATTCTTTTCTATGTTTCCCACTTCTTTGTGTTTTACCGTACTTCTCTTTTCATTCTTTACTTTCTTTTCTTTTCATTCTTTAAAACTTTGAAGAACGTTTTAACAAACACGTGAATCAACCGGTAAAGCTTCTATCGCCTCCCGTCCTTATGGATTCGACTCGTTTTAGCCTCTATGCTATAACGGGAGTATCGAGGAAGCCAAAGCACACACACTTTAAATCTTCATTTCAAAACATACACTTTTTGTGCGCGGTTTTCCCCCGATCACTCCCCTCCCTCGCACCGTGTTCTCCACCGTCGTCTCTCCGACAATGATAGGGCCACCGCCGCCCTGGTCTACCCGTCGCTCCCGGATCTACCCAATTGTAAGTAATCACTACATATTTTTTAGAAATTCCTTCAATTAACTATATTGTACTTAATATTAGGATGAATCATTAGTGGTTCTAAATTGTTTGTTTACTAAATAAATTATTACTTAATTGTCTCAATTGTGGCTTGTGTTGTGTTTTTGCGTCAGTTATATATTAACCAACATTAAAAACTCGGCCTTTTATATTAAAGTGAGGTCTATGAATTAATATGAGTGGTCCCAAATTTCAAACGTGAACTGGTTACATGTGTTTTTACATAAGTTATTTTTTTAACTGACGTAAAAAGCTCGAAATATTGCTAATGTGTTAAGTCCAGAATATTGCTAATTATAATAGGCACACAAATTAAGTATATTTACTTTTTAATTACATGTTATGTATATTTTTAATAATTTATTTTACTATTTTTTTATATTCACACTAGATAAAAATGGATCAGAAATGGATGACTGTTAATAGGTTAAGCCCGGAATATTGTAATGGTGTAGAGAAGTTTATGAAGTTTGTTGCTGAGCATGCCGACAATTTTGATCATATTAAGTATCCGTGCATAAAATGTGCTTGTGTTGATAAAGTAATGTTTGAAGTGTTAAGAGATCACTTATTCATCGTTGGATTGATCAAGATTATGCAAGATGGATATGGCATGGTGAAGTAAGAAGATATACCTTTTAATTTAAATAAAAGAAAATATGATGGAAGAGAAGAAGTTGACACTAATGAGGGCGATAAATTAGAAGACATGGTGTATGATGTAGAAGGAAATTTTATGGATCGCCCCAAAATATTCGACAGCTTGAAGCATAATGCAGAATACCTTTATATGTTGGTTGTTATTCACTAGGTTGTTTGTAGTGTTGAGATTATACAATTTGAAAGCGAAAAATGGGTAGAGCAATCAAAATTTTACTGCCTTACTCTAACTTTTTAAAGATATGCTTCTTGAGGACAATGAATTTTTGAATCGTACGTACGAGGCCAAGAAGATCTTGTGCACTATGAGTATGAATTATGAGAGGATACATGCTTGCACTAATGTTTGTATTCTGTATCGAAATGAATACGAAATTTTAAATGAATGTCTGGTGTGTGAAAGGTCACGGTACAAAATGAATAAGAAATCTCTTGCTAAGGTGTCATACTATTTTCAGTAATACCTAAATTTGAACGCATGTATAGAAACACAGAAAATGTGAGAAGTTCAACGTGGCATTCAGACGGAAGGATTATTGATAATATGCTTTGACATTTGACTGATTCTCCTTAATGGAAAATGATTGATTTGAAGTTTTTTGATTTGGTTGTGATGTAAGAAATCTTCGGCTAGGTCATTCGGTTGGTAAAATGAACTCACACGATAACATGACAGGCACACACATTATATGGCAAATTTATAATATTGTCATTGGTAATATCGGGTCCCAGATGGTTGGGAAATGATATAGATGTTTACTTGGCACCTTTCATTGAAAATCTAAAGTTAATATGGGAAGAAGGGGTAAAAGTATTTGATGCATAACGTCAAGAAGTTTTCACACTTCGAGCTATATTACTTTTGACAATCAATGATCTTCCAACAATGATAACTTGTCAGGGTACAGTGTGAAAGGACATAAGCTATGTCTTATATGTGAAGAAACACATCTTTTCTCCAATTAAAGCATGAAAGAAAAAAAGTATAACTTGGTACTTGAAGATTTTTTACCTACTTTGCACTGTTATCGGAGGTTACGAAAAGCGTTTAATGAAATTAGAGAAGAAGAAAAAGCTCCAAATACTTTACAACTCTAAAGAATATAAAAGAACCGATGCGAAGAATCCCTTTTCGGTCGGTTCTATTATAGAACCGATGCGAAATGTGCTCCTGTAACTTACAGAACTGACACATTTCGCGTCGATTCTGTAACATAATTGACGCAAAATCCCAATATTTCACGTCGGTTCTTTAATAGAACCGATGTCAAATCTTAGTGATTTCGCGTCGGTTCTCGTAGAAACTGACACAAAAAACTTATTTCGCGTTGGTTTTTTATCTGACGGGAAAAATGGGTATTTTTCGTGTCTCTTGGATACACTTCGGTTGTGGGTCCAACACTATTTATTTATAGCGATCCAACTTTCTATAGTAATGAATTATAGGTGCATCCATTTATTTATCTTATTTTTCTTTATCACTAATGTTTATGTGGTTTATTTTAGCTATTTATTGGTATTGATTGTATCAAACGTTTTTTTTTTCCTCTAAAATACGGGATGGAGGTTACCCTTGTTGAGGAGAGAGTACAGTAGAGGAAGTGAAGTCATGCCAGGTGCTGTTGAAGACTGCCAAGGAGTCTACGACGAAAGGCGACGGAACAGCAGGCAGGAAAAAGAAGCAGCAGCAGAAAAGACAGAGGTCGGTCGACCGGACCGGTCGACCGACGTGCACGAAGTGCACAGGTTTGCTCCCAGGTTGCTTCGGTCGACGAACCGGTCGACCGAAGAGGGTCTCTGTAAGCAACCCGACTTTCTGTTTGTTTCGGTCGACCGGCTCGGTCGACCGTAAGAGGGAGTCGGTCGACCGGCCGGTCGACCGACAGTCGGGTTTTTGGGCGAAATCTGTTGTTTCGGGAAGTTATGTATTTAAGCCCTGGTTGTAATTTTCTAGGGTTTAGTGCCTAGACAAAGTATAGCTGCGGACTCTCTTGTGTTGATAGAGATCCAGAGCTATTGTAATCCATCTTCCATAAAGAAAACTCTCTCCGTGAATTGCCCCGAGGACGTAGGCAGGTTGGCCGAACCTCGTTAGATCTGGTTTTTGCGATTGGCTGTTCTTCTACTTTGTTTTTCATTGTTCTTGGTGATTGAGATCAGGTTGGATATTCTAAGGGTTGTTGTCTCCGAGCACAACAAGTGGTATCAAAGCTTCAGGTTACGCTTGGGATATTCTGAAGATTCGAAGGGCTCCAGATCTGATCAGGTGGAGATCGTGTGTCGATCTCAGGTCAGAGGCATTGGTGTTCAAGGAGATCGTGTGTCGATCTCAGGTGGACGCAGGGAGGGCTCGTTGAATCAGGGGTGGAATAGATCTGGTGAGAAACTTAAGCTAGGGTTTCAAGGTAGAGGTAAAAATCACTTTTTTATCTCAGAAATAGATCTATTTTGCAAGTATTTGATCTTCCGCATAGTTAGAGGGTCAAGGAAAGGATCTCAATGGCAGAGGAATCTAAGTCT
Organism: Agave tequilana; assembly: GCA_038442645.1. Taxonomy (NCBI): domain Eukaryota; kingdom Viridiplantae; phylum Streptophyta; class Magnoliopsida; order Asparagales; family Asparagaceae; genus Agave; species Agave tequilana. Next base: position 174,996 of record JAVJIF010004541.1, read on the forward strand.
GTTAAAACAATGAACAACTCCAGGATTGAAGTTGTTAAGTTCAATGGAACTAACAATTTCGGGATGTGGAGGTGTGAGGTTATGGATGCATTGAATGCACAGAACCTCGAGGACACGCTCCTTTTGGAGAAGAAGAAGGATACTACCACTGATGATGAGTGGGCAAAAATGAACAGGTCGGCATGTGGCCTGATTCGCTCATGTTTGTCACAAGATATCAAATATTCTGTTCAACATGAGAAGTCAGCAAAGGATATGTGGAATACCCTCGAGAAGAAGTACCTGACAAAGAGCGTGGAGTCAAGGCTGCAGCTTAAGAGCAAGCTGTATTTGTTCAGGATGCAGAGGGGAAGCACAGTAAATGAGCACCTCAACAGGTTTACAAAGCTTCTTACGGATTTGCTAAATGTGGATGCCATTATAAGTGAGGAAGACAAGTCAGTCATTCTCCTGAACTCTCTTCCACCGGAGGAGTATGAGATATTTACAATGACATTCATAAATGGAAGGCAAACCTTAGACTATGATGAGATATCGTCAGCACTGATGAGTTATGAGAAAAGGAAGAATGAGAAACATTCTGGGAGATCTAGTTCATCAGCAGAGGCTTTGGAGGTAAGAGGCAGGAGCTCATCAAGGAAAGGCAAGGAGGTGAGAGGAAGATCGAAGTCAAGACCGGGCTTAAGGGATCTTAAGAAAGACCAGTGCATGTATTGCAAAGAGTTTGGGCACTGGAAAGTTGACTGTCCAAAGTACAAGGGGAAGAAGAAGGAATCAAAATCTGAGGCAAATCTGGCAAGAGTGACAAAGGCTGCTAGCAGTAAATCACAGGCAGAGGATTCAGATTCAGATTCTTCGGTATTCTCGTTTTCAGTTACTACTCCTGTTGTAGGTTACTCGGGGGAAAACGAGTGGATCCTGGACACAGGTGCTACATATCATGTATGCCCTAATCGAGATTGGTTTACTAGTCTTGAGAAGCTGGAGGGATGTTCGGTCGTCATGGGCGATGATCATCCATGCATCATGGAGGGTGTAGGCACAATTCCTATCAGGATGTTCGACGGGATGGTAAGGGAGCTGAAGGAAGTGAGATATGTCCCTCAGCTGAAGAGGAACTTGATCTCAGTGGGTGTTTTGGAATCATTAGGGCTCGGAGTGTCTATTAAAGAAGGTGTTCTTAAAATGACGAAGGGCTCAATGGTGGTGTTGAAGGCCAACCGCAGGAACAATTTGTATTACTTGAAGGGTAGTACAGTGACAGGCCAGGTGGCAACTTCGACCAGTCAGAAGGAAGATCTAACCCGGCTATGGCACATGAGGCTGGGACATGCAGGGGAGAAATCTATGCAAGCTCTTGTGAGGAAAGGGCTGCTGAAGGGTGCAGAGACCTGCAAACTGGATCTGTGTGAACATTGTATTATAGGCAAGAAGACGAAGGTGAAGTTTGGTACAGCTTCACACTGCACCGAAGGCATTCTTGATTATGTTCACACGGACGTATGGGGACCCACAAAGACTGCATCAATAGGGGGAACCCATTACTTTGTGTCGTTTATCGATGATTATTCTAGGCGGTGCTGGGTGTACACCATGCGACACAAGAATGAAGTCCTAGAATTGTTTGTGAAGTGGAAGGTTAATCAGGAAAGGAGTACAGGAAGAAAAGTCAAGGTCCTTCGTTCTGACAACGGAGGAGAGTACAAGTCAGACCCTTTCCAGAAGCTATGTCTTGATGAGGGCATAGAGAGGCACTTCACAGTAAGGGAAACTCCGCAACAGAATGGGGTGGCTGAAAGAATGAACCGAACTTTGCTAGAGAAGGTTCGGTGCATATTGTCAAATGCAGGATTACCAAAGAAGTTCTGGGCTGAAGCTTTGGGGTATGCATGCCATCTCGTCAATAGGTTGCCGTCGTCTGCAATAGGGGGAAAGACCCCCTTGAAGCTTGGTCGGGTAAAGCTGCAGGAGATTATGATGTGCTCAGGATATTTGGATGTCCAGCCTACTATCACGTAAAAGAAGACAAATTGGATCCGAGAGCGAAGAAAGGTGTGTTTGTTGGCTTCAAGAAAGGAACCGAGGGGTTCAAGATCTGGGACCAACAGGACAACAAATTCATAATCAGCAGAGATGTCACTTTTGATGAGGCCTCGATGATGAAGCCTACAGTCTCTCAGCAGGTGGAGACTAAGAAGACCAAGGAGCTATTGCAGCAGGTGGAGAGTGATGCAGATCCACCATCTCTAGAAGACTCAGTATCTGTGAGGATCATTCCTGAGGTGACACAGGGAGGTGATCAAGTTGCAGAAGAAGATGCTGAGGTTGTTGAAGAGGATCAGGAACAGGTTATGGATACAGTTCCAGATCCCACTGCAGTTGGAAGACCAAGGAGGAATACTAGGAGACCTGGCTGGCTCACTACAGACATGGTGATTGCACATGCACTTCCAGTTGTTGAAGAAGCCATTCCATCTACTTTCAGGGAAGCTGAAATCAGTTCAGAAGCGGAGTTATGGAAAGGGGCCATGAATGAAGAGATGCAGTCTCTTTATAAGAACAACACATGGGAACTGACCAAGTTGCCCAAGGGGAAGAAAGCCATAGGGTGTAAGTGGGTATTTGCTAAGAAGCAGGGATCACTCCAAGAAGACAAAGTGCGCTACAAGGCAAGGCTGGTGGCTAAAGGCTACGCACAGAGAGAAGGGATCGACTACAACGAGGTGTTCTCCCCAGTTGTAAAACACTCGTCTATTCGGATCCTATTGGCCTTGGTGGCACAGAACGAGTTGGACCTTGACCAACTTGATGTGAAGACCGCCATTCTCCACGGCGATCTTGAGGAGGAGATCTACATGACTCAGCCCACAGGTTACAAAACTGCAGGGAAAGAGGAGTTGGTATGCAAGCTGAAGAAATCACTGTACGGTTTGAAGCAGTCTCCAAGACAATGGTACAAGCGATTTGACAGCTTCATCAGGAAGAAGAAGTACACACGAAGCCACTTCGATCCATGTGTGTATTACAACAAGTTACCATCTGGTGAGTATGTCTATCTACTACTTTACGTAGATGATATGCTAATTGCTTCTAGGTCAAGATCTGCAATTGATTCTCTGAAGAAGACTTTATTGTCTGAGTTCGAGATGAAGGACCTGGGAGAAGCAAGGAAAGTATTGGGTATGGAGATCACAAGGGACAGGGAAGCTGGCAGGATTAGCTTGACTCAGAAGGGCTATCTGGAGAAGGTACTGCAGAGATTTAATATCGGGAAAGATACAAAGACTGTAAGTACACCAATGGCGCCGCACTTCAAGTTGTCAGCGAAGATGTCTCCAAGGAGTGTTCAGGAGCGTGAGCATATGACTCATGTACCATATGCCAATGCAGTGGGAAGCTTGATGTATGCAATGGTGTGTACAAGGCCGGATCTATCACAGGCAGTTTCCATGGTTAGCAGATATATGCATGATCCAGGTCAGGGTCATTGGGAAGCAGTGAAGTGGATCCTGAGGTACATCAAGGGTACTGTTGATGTAGGCCTCGTGTTTGAGAAGGACAACACTGGGAAGCAAGAATGCATAGGGTACGTGGATTCGGACTATGCAGGTGATCTTGACAAACGCCGGTCGACGACGGGGTATGTATTCACATTCTCGCAGGCACCGGTGAGTTGGCGCTCCACACTTCAGTCCACAGTCGCATTGTCGACTACAGAGGCAGAGTATATGGCCTTGACCGAGGCCATGAAGGAGGCGATTTGGCTTCAGGGATTGCTGGATGACTTGGGAGTGGAACAGGAGATCTTGAAGATACACTGTGACAGTATGAGTGCCATTTATTTGGCAAGGAACCAAGTCTACCATGCAAGGACGAAGCACATCGATGTCAGGTATCACTTTGTTCGGGAGATTCTGGAGGAAGATGACATCAATTTATTGAAGATTCATACTTCGGAGAATCCGGCCGATATGCTTACAAAGGTGGTGTCGGGAGTAAAGTTTGCACACTGCAAAGACTTGCTCCAGATCCTTCAGGTGAAGTGAGCTTGTTGAAGCTCATTTGGATGAACTACGGATGGCTTGATCCCTTGGGCAAGGGGTACGTAGGCAACCAGATTGGTGCAGCCGCTTTCGAGTCGGTGTTCGGCTCAGATTTAACAATCTTCACCGAGGTGGAGAATTGTTGGAGGAGAGAGTACAGTAGAGGAAGTGAAGTCATGCCAGGTGCTGTTGAAGACTGCCAAGGAGTCTACGACGAAAGGCGACGGAACAGCAGGCAGGAAAAAGAAGCAGCAGCAGAAAAGACAGAGGTCGGTCGACCGGACCGGTCGACCGACGTGCACGAAGTGCACAGGTTTGCTCCCAGGTTGCTTCGGTCGACCGGACCGGTCGACCGAAGAGGGTCTCTGTAAGCAACCCGACTTTCTGTTTGTTTCGGTCGACCGGCTCGGTCGACCGGCTCGGTCGACCGTAAGAGGGAGTCGGTCGACCGGCCGGTCGACCGACAGTCGGGTTTTTGGGCGAAATCTGTTGTTTCGGGAAGTTATGTATTTAAGCCCTGGTTGTAATTTTCTAGGGTTTAGTGCCTAGACAAAGTATAGCTGCGGACTCTCTTGTGTTGATAGAGATCCAGAGCTATTGTAATCCATCTTCCATAAAGAAAACTCTCTCCGTGAATTGCCCCGAGGACGTAGGCAGGTTGGCCGAACCTCGTTAGATCTGGTTTTTGCGATTGGCTGTTCTTCTAGTTTGTTTTTCATTGTTCTTGGTGATTGAGATCAGGTTGGATCTTCTAAGGGTTGTTGTCTCCGAGCACAACAACCCTCTAGTCTATACTTGTGCTCCTATCACTAATTACCAAAGTTAAGTCCCATCTTCAACAACTGCAGGGATTCAACCTAAAACTTCTCTCTTGAGAGCCAAATATTTTTATCCACCAATATATATTCACCTTATTACTTGATGTGGATATCTCATATCTTTTATTAAGTCAAACTCATCATCTCAACTTAAAAAAATTCTTCAAACTAGATGGAACAGATGAAACATAAGCCAAGTTTCAAATTCTTAAAATAAATAAAAAAGGTTTCATGGAGATTAAGTGTCTAAACTGCAAGGGAATTTAGTTAATGTCCAATTCGAGGGATATGTAATTAAATGTAATTGTTATTAAAATTCAATAATCCAATTCGGCTTAAAAGAAAAAAAATCCCAAAGATGTATTCACTCAAATACTATTTCAAATATTATTATCTAACTCTATATTCAGTCACCTTATTACTTAATGTGTTTACGACATTTTTTTTTTTTTGTAGTCAACCCTAGATGGAATGGATGACACATATTCCAAGTTTTAAATTCTTCAAAAAAAAGGTCTCATAGAGATAATTAATTAATATCAAAATTAAAATTCTGCAGGTTGAATTCAAAACACTCAGCTACTGTGCCTGTCTCTCAACCATTAAAATTTCTGAAAAATGAACAGACTTCTCAACCTCAACACACTGCAAAGAATTGTTTGAGATCAATTTTGGCAGAACAGATCAATCTAACACATTCCCCACTCTCCTTTTTCCTCTTGATCTTCTGCTGCTTCAAATTTCTCTCCACAACCATCTCTTTGCTTTCCTCTGCTCCCCATTTAACTTTAACCTTTCCATGTGCTCAAGGACTCATCAACAAACAACAACAACAACAAAAGGAAACTGCCATGAGTTGGTGTCCACTTTTAATTATAAATAAAAAATTCAGGTCAAACTTTAACTAGACCTTTCCTTTCTCCTCTTTGTTCTGGAAACAAAAGGGCAGCCATAGATAGCGAGCAATAGAACTGGGATTTGGGGGATCACTTTCTCTCTCTCCTGTGGTCAAGGTGGTACTCTAGTTAGAGCTTGGAGCAAGAGAAAGGCAAAAGAAAGAGAGGAAGGAATCTTAAGCACACTTTAAGGGCCTGATGCCCATCCTCAGAAACCTTTGAGTATAATATTATTGTGTGAAAATACAGTGGCATTTTAACTTGAAAGGAGAGGAGAGGAGAGGGAAGAAAGGGGAGGGGAGACCATTTTTTTTTTCCCAAGAATCAAGAAAGGACAAGCAGAAAGGCCTGTGTTGTCAAAGCCTGTGTGCTCATATGTTAAATGGGGGCCCTATGGTGTGATATATCAGTGATAAATCAGAATTCGAATTGTTTCATCAAATTTATAATCTTCAGTAGGAAAATAACTTAAAACTAACAACGCGATCAGATGGGTTTAATAATCATTTACAATTATAGTGTTTAGGTAATTCTTGTCTCAAACAAATCCAACACAATACTCAATTATTGAACAGTCCAATTTTCAATATAAGAATCAGTAGATAACAAATAAAATAGAAGCACACAACTCTCAGTTATAATGGACAACAGATTAACATGATAAAAGTTTAGATAATAAATAATATGATGCAATCCAACTAATGATCTGAATGCTGAAATTAGAAAATTTACCTACTGTGAAGCATGTTCTCTGATAACCCGCACTATTGTTGTTGCTATTCTGACACTGAAAATGTACTTGGTGAATTTGTACTGAACTTGTGCTTGATTTGAATAGGGGTAACAGAGAAAGAATTTGATGCTTGTGACTATTCTCAGACTTGGACATATTCAAATCAAGGGGGAGATAGTTAGGATTATGACGTGAATACGTCGTGAAGGTAGACGAAAAATCAAAGATCAAAGAACGAAAATGTACAAGAATCTGTGCACAGGAGTAGTCAACTAATAGAGGATATAGTCGACTAATCACCTGATTAGTCGATTAATACATTTTATAGTCGACTAGGTTTGGCCGACAGAGAGTTGGGGTTCTCAGGATTTGTCAGAGTAGTTGATTAGGATTTGGGCTGTATTAGTCGACTAATGCCCTGACCTAGTCGACTAATGTCAGTTTCTGAATCTGTTTTGAGTTCGAATTGGATTCAAATTTTCTTTATTATCAGGAGGTGATTGTTCATATTGATGTAGTTTGATTAGGACTAGGAGAGTTTTATGGTCCATAAGTAACCTCTTAGGGTGGCCTTCATTGCATTCGAAAAGAATCCAATGAATTTATAATTCTTAAGGGTGTAATTCATCTAGATGAGAGATTCGTGAGAGAAGCTTACCACACGAGTTTGCTGTTCTTGGAGACCATCAAGGACTTATAATCTTCTCAGCGTGAGGTGTAAGAAATTCTTATTGTACTCCCCCAAAGTTTAATAAAGTTTCTCTCCCTTCTCCCGTGGATGTACATACGATCTGTTTGATCGGTGGGACCACGTTATATTGTTTCTTGGCTTTTTTTCTACTTTGAAATATCTTCTTCTTCTCTTCTTCACGTTGTCTTAGTAGATCTTGCGATTTATTTCTGCTGTGTCGTGCCAGTCGATCTGGTCGTGTAGGCGTCCACCCCTGAAATTCTTAATAATTGATATCAGATCATACAGATTGTTTCTCAATATCATGGACCATGTGTGAAACATGGGATAATCTGGCGGCGTAATGGACTCTATAAATGTAAGAGGGGGCCGATAGAGTTAGTTGCAGAGGTTGTTTTACTCAAGACGGAAGGATCGGTCTAGGGGGATGAATATCCTCGGGACGATCAATTTCTCGAGAGAAGGAAATGATCTCGGGAATATTCTGGATGCTGCTCTCTGGGGAGTCGCTCGGATGGCTTTCTTTACTGATATCTTCAGGAGATTCTGATGGTGTGTGACACGTGTGTTAATCCTGGTGTGGGTCAAAATTTGACCACTACAGCAAGTATGGCTAAAATCAGGCCGTAAACATTAACACTGCCCAAAATGTAGCCTACCCGGTCGGATTGCCACTCCTATCCAACATTAATAACACTATCCTACGAAACCTAGTAAGGTCTGGCTCGCTCATAAAAAAAATAAGAGTGAATTGTGGGAAGTTCGCATTCAAGTTCGGCTGCAGCTTAATGTTCAAAAATAAAAATGTTACCCTACAACAAAATTGGACTTGGGCCATGTCCAGTTGAACAATGGATAATGCCCTCCGAGCAATTTTTTTTTCTTTTTTCTGTCAATCTAGAACAATGATAATGCCCTCAAAGCTCTCAGAGCAGTAAAAGTTTTGAGTGCCAGTATCTTAAACTTTTTCTTTAAAAAAATAAAATTAAATTAAGAGAAGGAAAAAGAATGTAGAGTAACTCTGAAGTGCAAACTAGATGCTGAGTAAAATGACCATATATTATCTGGAGGGTCAAAGAGACGACCCAACCTTAATAGCTCATCAGCCACCATAATACCTGCTTGTTAGAGGTTTCTATGCAAAAATGTTTCACAATCCGAATTTAACTAAATTGGGATGCACTTTGGAAGCCAAAAGACCTCGAAATAGTAGTAGTTGGTCAAATGCAATCTCTGCCCAGGGCCCAGGCTTATATAATTTCCATGACAAGTGCTCAGAAATCACAAGTTCTATGTCTAGAATCATTGCAAGTAAATCAGCAAAAATTACTGCTTGATTCTATGTAAATGAACGTCAAGTAATAAATATTTGTAAGAAGGATTTGGTACGTGAATCAAAGAGAGAGTGAATAAAAGACAGGAGGCGCCAGTAACTGACAGCCACAGCATCAGCACCCGGCGTCAGCCCGTGCCCAGCTGATGCTTGTTTTAATAAGTGCGTGCGCCACCCCCCCCAATCTCGTCAGGAACTCGCATACAAGCAAGCAAGCAAGCAACCCTGCACCCAACAACATTTTCAAGAAAATAAAGAAAAAAAAGTTGAAGGAGAAAACTAGTCACGGGCTCTCCTTCTCTTTCTTCGCGCTTCCATACACAGACACATATTCTCTCCTCCACCTTCACGCACACCACGAGTCCCAAACCCCGAGGCCACCAGAAACAAGAACAAAACCCACCACCAAACAAACCCTATTCTCCCCTTTCAGTCTCCCCCTCTCTGTTTTCTTCTAAAGCCCCAGTTCTTCGCTTTCTCCCCCTCAACTAAAATCTCCCAAGAAATGATGGAGATGTGCTGGGAGAGCAGTGGCAGCTTGGTGGTGGAGCAGCACAAGGCAGTGCCCGCCCCGTTCCTGACCAAGACCTACCAGCTCGTCGACGACCCCTCCACCGACCACATTGTGTCGTGGGGCGACGACCGGCTCTCAACCTTCGTGGTGTGGCGGCCCCCGGAGTTCGCACGCGATCTGCTCCCTAACTACTTCAAGCACAACAATTTCTCCAGCTTTGTCCGCCAGCTCAACACCTATGTATGTCGCCGCCGCCGCCGCCGCCGCCGTCGCCGCTAGTTTCTCGACATTGTCATTGCTTGATTTCTTGATTAGTTGAGAGTGTGTGTATGAATGTTGCAGGGTTTTCGGAAGGTGGTTCCGGAGCGATGGGAGTTCGCCAACGAGTTCTTCAGAAAGGGGCAGAAGCGCCTGCTCTGTGAGATTCACCGCCGAAAGACTCCGTCTTCATCCTCAATGTCTCCGGCTTTCTCTCCGTCTCCGCCTCCTCCGCTGGTCCCTCTCTACCACCACTTCGGCCCTCCCCCTCATCCGTCACAAGAGGAGCACCCTCACCACCATCAGAAGATTCACATTCCCGCTCCGTCGCCGAGGCTACTTGCCCTCGCCAATGCCAACAGCGGACGCGGCAACGGCCGATCGAGCACCACGGCCGCTGCGCTGATGGAGGAGAACGAGAAGCTGAGGCGCAACAATGCGGCACTGCTGGCGGAGCTAGCGCACATGAGGAAGCTCTACAACGACATCATCTATTTCGTGCAGAACCACGTGCAACCCGTCGCTCCCAGCTCCGCCGCCAGCTCGTTCCTCGTGAACCCGCATCGGCATGGGATTCACGATCAGAGGAGAAAAGGGGGTCTCAACAACAACAACTCAGGGAGCACGACTTCGAGCAGCTCCCTCACTATTGTGGAAGAGCCATCACCAATGGAGGACAACAACAACAACAACAACGATAACAACAGTGGTGCTAATGGCGAGAGTAGGTGTGGGGCGCAGCCAAAGCTATTTGGGGTGACTCTTCGAGAGGTCAGCAGCAGTAGTAATAACAAGACAGGAATGCTGCACTCCGATGACCCGAATGCGTCTTTGTCGACGAAGACGCCCTTAGTCCTTGATAAAGAGGACTTGGGCTTTAACCCAATGCCCTCATCTCCTCCTCCTTCTTCTTCTTAGTTTTCTCTTGTTGTCTACATTGTACTTGTTATGCTCTCTTTTATGCTAGCTAGAGTAGTGTTTTGAGGGATATCCATGTGTATATAAGTTGCATTGCTGCTGCCATTAACTGACGCTTGATGGGTTTTGGGGTCTATTTGTTGAGTTGATGGGGTTGAAGAAGAAGAGCATTTTTATTCTCTGCAGTCGAGTGATTTGGACCTCTGGATATTTGGCAGAAAAGAGGAGAGACAGAGAAAAAGCCTTTTTTTCCCATGTGATGAGGGAGCTTGAGCAGGGAGCTCAGTCTGACAGTACTAGTGTAGGATCTTTTATTTCCATGTTCTTGTGATTATTGATACGCGCATATTATGGAATTGTTTGTTGTTTGTTTTGACGTGAAAGGTTATACGTGGCAAGTTGCAAGAAATCACAAGTTATATTTGTATTTCAATTATGATTTACTTACAGTAAAAATAATTAATTTTGTAGTTATGTAAATTCCACTTGTAACTTATTTGTATCACAAATCGTTAATTTTATCGTCATGCAAATTTGTATTACTGATATTAATTATAATTAGATTAATATTTTTTATTACTAAATTAATCTTTTTATATTATATTTTTTTAATTATTAGATTACATATAATTATTAGATTGAAGTTTTTATTAATAATTTAATTATTTTTAATATTAGAATCTTTTTTATTGCTAGATTAATTTTTTATTACTAAATTAATGTAATATATTCAACTTAGTTTTAATTCTTACTTTATTTTTAATATAAATTTAATAAGTTTTGATTATTAGATTATTTTTATTTTTTAACATATAATATATTTATTTTTTAGTATTTACTAATTTCTATTTTTTTTAATATATTATATTTTTTTAATTTTTTAATTTTTATTTTTAATTATTTAATAAATTTAATTTATTTATTTTTATTTACTTAATATTTAATTATTTTAAATTATGTAATATTTAATATCTTTAAAATTTTTAAATTTTAATATTTTTTAATTATATTTATTATTTTACTTAAATTTAAATTTAATTATTTTATTTTATTTTTATTTTTAATCATTTAATTTTTTAATCACCAAACAATTAATTTTGTGCTCAACTTTTTCACTTACAAGTTGCACATTACGATAACCAACACCATAAAACACAATTACTTTTTCACTTACAACTTTTTACATTACCAATCAAACGCCGTAAAACTTGTTTGCATGTAACTCACTTGCAACTGTAAAAGAACTTGCGACTTACGACAACCAAGCAGGCCCTATAAGTAAGTCAATCTCATGTTGACATGTGAGATTATTTTTTATAATATTATAAGAGGTGTATAAATTATAAAGCTTTGTCCCTATGAAACTTGATATTTTATTCATATGTCAACGCGGGATTAGCCTTGTTATAATATGTCACTATTACAGATTTGTATTTTGACATCACCACTATCACGTCAGTTGTATGATCAACCAAATGAATAATAAAGCGGTGGTATTTTTCTAAATATATAGAGTGAGACAATATTCCACGTCGGTTATTTAAAGAATCGATATGGAAAGTTTTGTTCATAAAATTCAAAAACAATCCACGTCGGTTCTTAAGAATAACCAACGTCAAATATTTATATTTAACGTCGGTTCTGTATTAGACCAACAATAAATGTATTTTGAAAGATGCACCCCCCCTGGAAAGCTCCGTGATCTATGCATGTAGACCCTAACTCTCAATCGTCCCCTCTCTCACACTCTCTTCCCTCTCCCCTCCTGGTTGGGTGCTCTCTCTCCCCTTTCACACTTTGTCTCAGTCTCTCTCCCCCCTCTCTCGTCTCTCGCTGTCTCTTTCCTCTCTCCCCTCCCCTCGATCCCATCCTCCATCGGCTCCTTTCTTCCCCCCCGCATGCTCTCTCTCCCCTCTCTCACTTTGTCTCACTCTCTCTTCCCTCTCCTCAACCCCCTCCTCTACGATCTCCTCCTTCTCCTTCTCCAGTGTCATCTCAACCTCCTCCAGGGCATCGCCATCTCATCCTCATATGTTTGATACTTTACTTATTACTTTATTACTTGTAAATGATTGGTAAACTTGCCAATCGCATATCAAGTTTTTGACGATGTTGCCGGAGATTGTTTATGTAACGCCCTGATCTGGCGAATAAAGATACGTTACAACGACATATATATGCAAGGCAGAAATACCCTTACATATATACGCTCACATATATCAGAGTAGGGAAGCATGGCGGTAATATACATTCCAATAATAATAGTATAAGTACACTGCTATCACAGAGCATGAAACAATATTACATGAATATTACATTACCGTTAGGCGCAAAAGTATGGATTATAAGGAGATATACAAGTGTGAGCAATACAAAAGGAGCTCACGATCTACAACAAGGAATCTTAAGAACCGAGAACGAGGGACTGGAAGGAAAGGGGCTCCCGACAGATCTACCACGCTTCCGATGCGCCACTCTGATCAGCAACAGAAATCCATAAGCTCCAAGCTCTGTAATCTGGACATGTAGGTTTAAAGTTATGAGAAGCAACCCAACGAGTATGCAAGATGAGGCCAAGTGGCGTACACAAACAAGCACAAGTGCAACAGGAATTAAAGTGTATCGTGTACTCAAGTCAAGCAGGTAGGCAATGAACAATAAATATAAATGCTAAAAAAGGAGCATCACTGAATGAGGAAGTAAATCAAGTCAGGACATAAATATAGTAGCTCAGGCATAATATGCAACAAGAATCAGGCAGCGTATTGGGATGAAATAGTAAGAGGTAAGCAGAGCATTACCCAGGTGGTGAGCAAGGTACTACAACAGTAATAGTAGTAACAAGTAGTAAAATTCAAGATCCGAATCAAATCCAAAATATGAAATCCGAATTAAAACCAGACAAATGTAAATGTGGGCAAAACTAGTTGTTCACGCCCAGTCTATGGCTTCATGAGATCAGTACGTCGAGGGGATAATTCAAACAAGAAAATCCTCATATATATATATATATATATTATACCGCATGTCACCATAGTCCGAGTGTATACAACCCGCGTTGCCTGAAATAGCAAAATAGGAGAATATAAACAGGTATATCATCATCCTTGCACACAGAGTGAGGCAAGAGTAACTAGTAGCAGGAATATAAGGTACAATTATTATAGTATAGTATTAGTGTACAAGTGATGGGCAGGATAACTTAATCATATAATAATAGCAATAATCAATATCGTTTGTTATTTTAATCATTATCTTCTAGTGTCCCATATAACCGACAGTTCATCCAGCAGAATACATCCGAACTTTGATATACGGATACCATTATTCAAACGAGGGAGTGACCGAATAACATCCGCTCCTGATATTATTATTGTTAGGCAACAAAGTTATGACAGATGAAGGGTAATATATTCTGTGTTGAGTTATTCACTGGTAGTCCATACTAGAACTTGTATTCCAGCAGAACTAGTCTGGATCTGATATGTGAGTACCAATATCCGAACAAAGAAGAGACCAAATACCATGTGTTCCTAATATTATTATTGTTTGGTTATTAATTATTAGTATTCATCTGATTCATGTGTTTTGGTATGTATCATCGGCACACATACATCCACATATGAATAAGATGAGTTATTATTAGAAACTGTAAAGATTTGATGGCTCATATTTATAGTGGATCCCGCCTCTGCTCGGGACAATGGCTCAGGAGATCAGGCTACTGCTTTTGAAACTTATATTATGCCCGACACGACACTTCAGGCGGGATTTATATTACACCCAACATGACACTTCAGATATATCCACCATTACAAATATGATATCATACTAGCATTAATTAGTTTTCCCCATTCCCAGCTTAGGTTGTCTAATCATATATTATTATATTAGTATGGCCAACAGGAGTATGAAGCACAACACAACAGATTCAGGGGTTCAGGAGTTCTAGGGTCTAGGAGTACTGGGGTTCAGGAGTATCTAGAGAAACAAGAGTTCAGGAGTTTAGAATCACAGTCACTATACATATAAGAGGAGCGGGTGTTTAATGGTTAATCAGTCAGGTGTCACCTCACAAGTGAAGTATAATACAAGCCAAACACAAGATGCAAATGAATACCACAGCACATTCCACGTGTCAGGTGATAGTGTATCAAGTATCAGATGACAGGGTAGAGTACAATAACATGACAATCACATGATTACGATATCAAGTATTAAGTAATTAGCAGATCGAGCAACATGATATAAGAAAACATATTATTTAAATATTTTAAACTCTTCACAATCATAATTATAATATTAATAAATTCTACCTATAATGATCAAGTGGAGCTAAGCAGGTTGGGGAGAAACTAGCATATAACGCTAAACACTATTACGTTCGACATGATTACTGCTCGCGACGTAACTAAATATACACGGCGAAGCGAGTGCATGAATGCTAAACTACCGCACGTGACGAAGCCACGCTTATAACGTAATTATGCTCCTACAAAGTTAGTGCTGAAGCGCTGAGCCCTGGGCTCGCCTACTAGGAGGAGCGCATAAACCTGTAAGTTTGAAGTCTAAAAACTACAATATAGCCCGGAGGCAGAATGTAAGCTCGGAGGATGAATGTAAGACCGAAGGCTGAATGTAAACCGGAGGCTAAATAGGTTCCTGCAGAAGTGCCAGTACCACGCATGCGCGCGCGCGCGCACACACACAGGTTGTTGGCCCAAAGGCCTTCCACTCTAGTTTTGATGATGATTAACTCATGTAGTTATGTGTACTAATAATCTTGTGATTTTAGTTTCAGATCTTTAATCAAGTTATTAGTAGGTGATTAGCTTCAACAAGATGATTTGGAAGCTACCCACATGTTGATTCAAGAGCCCAAGCGTCAAAGATCATATATAGCACTTGCTCGGTGGATCAAAGAGTTTTGGATCAGTCGGCTTGGAGATTGCGCTCTACAAGAAGACATCGGTACCATAGTTTAGTTTTGGGTTTAGATCCTAATTGTAAAGATTAGAAAAGTATGATAAGCTCAAGTTCACAACACACACGTTACATGTTTTGAATATTGATTTTCGGTTTTTCGGTTTTAGGTTTAACCGATCTTGGTTTTCATGAATAGATTTTATATCAAAACAAGTTTACATGGTTTAGTGTATATATGATTTGTTCTATATACATGCATGCTTCTATTGCTTAAACAAACTTAGTTTGATAGTCTACTTCATGAGTTTTATGTTTTGGTATTTATGACAAAACATATTTTGGAATTAATGACAAAAACTATGATATATATTTTTTTCATGTATATTGGATTTCTATCCATATGCATCATGCTTCAAAGTGTTTAATTATCATGTTTTTGTATCTGGAAGTGTTTTGGACAAAACGTATTTTCTATTCAAGTTTTAGAAAATACAGTTTTTGGTTTTTGGTAAAATGAAAAGACATAAAAATAGTTTTAATTGCTTGATATTTGAGTCAAAACTTTTATCACATGTTTATATATCAATGCAATTTGACAAAACTATTTTTGGGGATTTTTAGTAGTTTATAAGAATTTATTGGATATTTATTTCCCCAGATTTCTGACCTGTTTTGGTGTCTGCCAGGCTGATCGGTCGACCGGTACAGTCGACCGCACCTGTAGACGGTAGACCGTATGGGTCGACCGACGTGCACAGAAACGTGCACGCTGGCTACACCTATAGCCGGTCGACCGGGCCGGTTGACTGACTGAGAGCAGGTTTGCTCTCTGTTTGTTTGGGTCGACCGGGCGGTCGACCGCTAGCGCCAACGGGTCAAAAATTGACCGTTGGGCGGTCGACCGGGCGGTCGACCGTCAGGGTAATTCTGGCAAAAATTACAGCCAACGGCTATTTTCTAGATTAGCCTATAAATACCCCCATTTGCAAGAGTTTTTCTCTAAGAATTTTTGTGCGAATTTTACATACTCTCTGGTGTTTTTATAGCATTAAAAGAAGTTTTTGAGCTTAATTTGAACAATCTTTTTGGTGTTTTCTTTAGGGTTTGAAAAATCAAAGAAAAGGGTTTTGGGAAAAGCTTTTGAATTGAACTTCTCTATCTTGGTTTCATTTATTTCCCAAAGATTTTCTTTGAGTTGCTGGTTTCAAATCCCTTGGTTTTCTCCACACTTGAGCAAAAATCTACTATCTAAATCTGTAGGAAATTTGTGTGGGAGAAGATATTATTTGTGGTTGTTGTTTTAGACCACCAAGTTGTAACCCAATCTTTTCTTAGCTTTGTGGGTTGTATCCCTCAAGTTGTGAGGTGATCCTTGTATTGGTTTGTGGTTGTGGTGGAGGTTGAGATTGTATTGGTTTTGAGTTTGCCTCAAGGAGGAGGTTGTGATTGTTGGCTTGGAGTTGTGCCTCAAGGAGGAGGTTGTGATTGTAAAGAGAGGAGTTGGGTACTCCTTGTGAGAGTTCTTGGTGAACTAGCTAGTGGATTAGAAATCCTTCATGTGTCGAAGGCGGGGATGTAGAGCTGGGTGCTCGAACCTCGAAACATATCTCTGTGTTTGCGATTGATCCATTGACTCTCTCTATCTCTCTCTTTACTTTGTGTATTGTGCAAATTGTTATATCTTATACTTGCTTGTGTGTGCATCATTATTGTTAATGCAATTAGTTTTTAAATTTCACATTAAGTTCACTAGATTAGCATCGTCACCTATTCCCCCCCTCTAGGTGACTTTTCAATTGGTATCAGAGCTAGCGCTCCTGATATTTAGGTTTAACCATCTAGGAGTGAGATCTTGGTTTGCTAATCTTCATTTGCATTTTCATTTGCACACATTTAGTTTGCACTTATGGCTAGCCCTCCTATGTTTGATCATTTTAGACTTGATGTTTGGAAGGCTAATATGACTAAACATTTAAAAGACCTAGGACATCTAGTTTATCAAGCCATTACAATAGAATCCCTCCAAATAGTAGCAAGCATAAGAAGGCCAATGCATTAGCACTTAGGGCACTTAGAGCATCTCTAAATGAACATTTATTACATGTTTTTGATCGTTATGATTCGGCTTTTGCAGTTTGGAGCATCTTGACTTCTCCCGAGCTTCTAAGGATTATCAACAAGATGAGGAGATCTAAGAGAGAAAAGTCCGAAGAGCACCTCATGGTCCAAGGGAAGAACTCCCTTGAGGTACAATCGGATTCTCAAATAGATGATAGCTCTAGTTCCTATTGTCATGGATGTTTTGAAGTTCAAACTTTAAATATGGAACTTGTTCAAAAGCTTGAAAATTTGTTAGAAAAACATGATTTGTTGAAAGATGATAATCTTGTTTTGAAAAATGAATTAAAGGATTTATGCTCTAATTTTGAATTGATGTTGCAAGAGAAGGAAGAGATTGCAAGTGAATGTGACTCACTTAAATCTCAACTCGAACTTGCTTTAAAGGAAAATGAATTTTTGAAAAACAAAAATGATTGTGATGATGTTGTAAAGCACAATGAGATTTTATCTTCAAAATTGGATTTTACCTTTAAAGAAAATCTCACTTTGAAAAATGATATTGATGCAATTACAAAAGAATTGGATTTGGTTTTGATTAAAAATAAATCCTTGCAAAAAGAGATTGATGTTTGCCATGCTAGTGTAGCTTCTTATTCTAGCACACCTATAGCATGCTCCACTTTATCTTCTAGCATTGAAAACGATATAAATAATTTGAAGAAAAGTGTTGATTGTTTGGGCTCCACTTTGAGCCAATGTGCTTTAAATCACACTCGTTTGGAATCCTTGGTTCGCAAGAAACAAGCTCCAACTATGCATGCACACCCATCACAGCATACACATGCTCATCACGGACACAATCATAACATGTATGCTCATGTGTACACTTGTACACATTGTGGTCGAAAAGGCCACCTTGCTAGATTTTGCTATGATAGATTACATATTGAAAATTTAGCAACTAATCTTGTTTGGGTTAGGAGAGATACTAACCCCCGTGGACCCACAAGAAAATGGGTACCAAGATCCACCTCTTTGATGTTCGATGTAGGTGGAGGCTCTCGCATAACGTGAGAGTGTTGGTGCCTTGAGGTGGATGCATTCTAAGGTAAAAGGAGAACCATTTGGATGCTTCACTCTCAAGGAGATTAGGTGGAGGACCACCATGGTTTGGAGAATTAGAGATGCACCTTCATCGGTTTTGGTATCATTCTCTAACTCCCATTTTTATTTGCATGCTTTTAATGTTCATCTATTTATAGCATGTCATGTTTTATTATGCTTATGTCATGCTCTTTAGAATAGTGTTATACATGTGTAGTTACTTGAGCACCCATGTTTTATATGGATCTATATTTAAGTGTTCTCACCTTGTTTAAACTAACATATATGCCCTAGATCTAATGTACATGCATATACATAATGATCATATGAATGTTTATGATGTTTTGTTTTGATGACTCATGTTCTTGATTAGTATGATTTTGCCATGTTTATTAGACTTATGCTTTACATGATTAGTTATTGAGACACCCATATTTAGTATGCACCCTTATATTGTGTTTGAAAAGTCACCTAGAGGGGGGGGGTGAATAGGTGACAATGCTAATCTATGAACTAAATGCGGAATTTAAAAACTTAATGCAAATAACACTCAAGTGCTATCAACAAGTGATGCACACAACCAAGCCAAGAAAATATGAATGAGCAATGTAAATAAATGCAAGGCACAAAGTAAAGAGAGAGTAGAGAGAGAGCCAATGGATCAAGCGCAAACACAAAGATATGTTATCGAGGTTCGAGCACCCAGCTCTACATCCCCGCCTTCGACACACGAAGGATTTCCAATCCACTAGCTTGTCCACAAAGGACTCCCACAAAGGGAACCTCCACCGAGGATTTGGGGCAATCACAATTACAAGGAGTACCCAACTCCTCTCCTTACAAACACAACCTCTTCTTGAGGCACAACTCCAATCCAACAATCTCAACCTCCTCCTTGAGGCAAACACCAAACCAACAACAAACACCTCTCAACCAAAACAAGGATCACCTCACAACTTGAGGGATACAACCCAAAGCACAGAGCAAGTAAAGATTGGGTTACAACTTGGTGGTCAACACAACAACCATAAACAATATCTTTTCCCACACAAATATCCTATAGATATAGATAGTAGATTTTTGCTCAAGTGTGGAGAAAAACAAGGGATTTGAAACCAGCAACTCAAAGAAAATCTTTGGGAAATAAATGAAACCAAGATAGAGAAGTTCAATTCAAAAGCTTTTCCCAAAACCCTTTTCTTTGATTTTTCAAACCCTAATGAAAACACCAAAAGATTGTTCAATTTGAATCCAAAAACCTATTTTGATTGCAGCAAAAACACCAGAGAGTATGGAAAAATTCGCACCAAAAATCTTGGAGAAAAACTCTCTCAAATGGGGTATTTATAGGCAATTATCAGAAAATAGCCGTTGACAGAAATTTAGCCAGAATTGCCCTGCCGGTCGACCGGCCGGTCGACCGTGCAACGGTCAAATTTTGAACCGTTTGCACTACCGGTCGACCGCCCCGGTCGACCGAATAATCCAGAGAGCAGACTATTCTGCTCCGGTCGACCGTCCCGGTCGACCGCTGTCTGTGCCAGAAACGTGCACAGGTTTGTGCACGTCGGTCGACCCTGACGGCCGACCAGCTACGTGGTGCGGTCGACCGTTTCGGTCGACCGACCCAGCCTGGCAGGCAAAAAACAGGTCAGAAAACTGAGGTAAAAATAATCCAATAAATTCTAATAAATTACTAAAAATTCTCAAAAATAGTTTTGACAATTTGCATTGATATACAAACATGTGATAAAAGATTTGACTCAAATATCAAGCAATTAAAACCATTTTATGTCTTTTTATTTTTACCAAAACCAAACCTTGTATTTTCTAAACTTGGATTCTTGAATGGAAAATACATTTTGTCCAAAACTCTTTTAAGTACAAAAACATGATATTAAACAACATTAAGGCATGATGCTTATGGATAGAAATCCAATATACATGAAACATGTATATATCATGATTTTTGTCATTAAGTCCAAAAATATGTTTTGTTATAAATATCAAAACATAAAACTCATGAAGTAGATTATCAAACTAAGTTTGTTTAAACAATTGAAGCATGCATGTATATAAAACAAATCTAATATACATAAACCATGTAAACTTGTTTTGATATAAAATCTATTCATGAAAACCAAGATCGGTTAAACCGAAAACCAAAACATGAAACGTGTGTGTTGTGAACTTGAGCTTATCATACTATACTAATCTTTACAATTAGGCTCTAAACACAAACTAAACTAGGGATACCTAAGTCTTCTTGTAGAGCGCCGTCTCCAAGTTGACTCGGTCCAAACCGTGATTCACCAAGCAAGTGCTATATATGATCTTTGACGCTTGGGCTCTGAATCAACATGTGCAAGCTTCCAAATCATCTTGTTGAAGCTAAACACCAACTAATATCTTGGTTAATGATCTGAAACTAAAATCACAAGATTATTAGTACACATAACTACATGAGTTAATCATCATCAAAATTAGAGTGGAAGGCCTTTGGGCCAACAATCTCCCCTTTTTGATGATGACAAAACTCATGGAGTTATATATGCATGGATTAAAGTAAAGCTTCAAAGAAGCTCCCCCTTAACTCATGCATAGGAATAAACAAACAATAAGATGCATATAAACAAGGTTCTTGACATAAATGAATATGCATATGAAACATGCTCTTGATTCCAATTAAAACAAAACAAATAACTTACCAAACAAAACTCTTGATACTAATAAAACAAAACTCATAATAAAAACAAAACTCATAATGCTCTTGATACCAATGGATATTAATAAAAACAAACTCATAATGCTCTTGATACCAATGGAGATGAAATGAACATAAAACTGAAAACTCATGCATATCAACTCTAAATTCTTCTCCCCCTTTTTGTCAATCATCAACAAAGGGGTAAAAACAAACTAGATATGAATTCTTCTCCCCCTAAATATATGAAACAAAGAATCAATAAACTACTTCAAGGGGTGACACCAAAAATGATACCAATTAAAAAAATGTGTCATTGAAGTGCATTATGATACCAAAAGAAAGTGAACATAAAAACATTTAAGAGATGCCTACCAATTACCAATTGAAAGTAAGAAGGGCATTGAAACCAAATATGATATCAATTGAAATTGAAACATATTGAAAATAAAACACATGATACCAATTTTGAGTAAACAAATGCATCTAGATACCAATTGAAGATATTTATCTTTATAAGCATATGATATCAATTACTTTAATATCATAAAGTTAGGGAGTGGGAAACAAAAACAATGGTAAACCAAATACCAATTAAAATATAAAATACGAGTTTTTCTCCCCTTTATGAAATACCAAAAGAAAATATGCATAGGCTTGAAATAAGATACCAATTGAAAATTAAATCAATTGAAACATGATATTCATTAAAATTCAAGCTTAGCAATCTTAAAATTATGATAAAGCTTGTATATGGATACCAATTGAAAAACTCAAGCTTAACATAACCAAAATTTGTGATATCTTGAAGCACAAATAAATCATCTATATATGTATGTAAGAAATAGATACCAATTGAAATTGATACTATATGAAGTGTAAGCATACATATAAAAACAAAACATATATGAGTATACAAAAGGATGTCAAGATTGATACCAATTGAAAGAATTCAATGATACCAATTGAAACAAGAATAAGATCAAGTGTATGACTCATATCAACTACCACCCATTTCATGATCAAGTTTAAAATGATTTCCATTATAAAGCATACATGAGCATGATCTCCCATCCAACCGCCCATAGATGGTAGGGGTTTTCAAAATAGATTTGAAATTATAGTACGTTTGAAAATCACTACCAAATGAAGAATAACACAACTAGTTATATGAATCAACTAGTACGAGATCCTTCAAATAAGGAATAAAAAAAAATATTTTTCATGAAGACGCATGTAAACCACATGGCACTAAAACACTCAAAAATCCATATAGCACAATTTGTACTCATGAAAACTAAGTCATGAGAAAACATTAAATAGGATGAGTGTACAAGTGTTGTGAGAAACATATCAACATGAAAATGGACAATCAAGCTCATATGAAATTCATTGTGAAATCACCAATTGAAATCATCTTTTAAAAAAATGAATTCATCATAAATGTGAAATCACTTAGAAAACATGAAATTCATCCAAATGATTTAAACTTCAAGGCATATGTATGTCATGTACAAACTAAAGTATACATACATATCCTAAACACAATGAGTCCACAAATTATATGCATGAAGGCACGTGGCTCAAGGATGTATATGTATAGATGATAGTTTGGACAAGATGTACATATACATGAAGTTAAAACAAAACATGTAAAATAGTGAATACAAGTCAAATGCAAGAATTATCAAAACTAGACTATACTAGTACATCAAGTGAATACAAATGAGCGTTCAAGCACAAACATATATAAAGGTCTATTTGTAGCTCACTCGTTGTATAAGTATAAATTCTAGTCTTAATGAAAATTATCATTCAAGCAAGTAGTCAAAACATGAAGCATAAAACGGGAATCATAATCCAACATGATAAACATAATAATCAAAACACGAATTATTAAAACAAAATGTCATAGTCAACCATATGATTAGCATGACAAGACATGTGCATTAAATCTATGATTAACATGATAGCTAAAACATAAAGAGAACACAAAATATGAGTCCATATAAACATGGGTGATCTCATAAGCTATACATGCATGTCAATGGTCTAATAAACATGGTATATCATACTAATAAAACATGAGTCATCAAAATAAAACATCATACAATCATAAACATCCAAATGGTCATAATGCATAAGCATGTGCATTAGATCTAGTGCATACATGTTAGTTCTAAATAAGTGAGAACACTAAATATAGATCCATATAAGACATAGGTGCTCAAGTAACTATACATGTATAACACTATTCTAACTAACATAGCATAAGCATAATGAACAATGAAACAAAACATGCTATGAATAGATGAACATGTAAAAGCATGCAAATAAAAATGGGAGTTAGAGAATGATACCAAAACCGATGAAGGTGCATCTCTAGATCTCCAAAACAAGGTGGTCCTCTCCACCTAATTTCCTTGAGTGTGAAGCATCCAAATGATTTTCTTTTAGGCTTAGAACGCATCCACCTCAAGGCACCAAATCTCTCACGTGATGCGAGAGCCTCCACCTACATCAAACATCAAAGAGGTGGATCTTGGTACCCATTTTCTTGTGGGTCCACGGGGGTTAATATCTTTTCTAACCCAAACAAGATTAGTTGCTAAATTTTTAACATGTAAAAGATCATAACAAAATCTAGCAAGGTGGCCTTTTCGACCACAATGTGTACATGTGTACACGTGAGCATACATATGATGATGGTGATCATGAGAAGCATGTGTATGCCTAGATGGGTGTGCATGCAAGGTTGGAACTTGTTTCTTGCGAATCAAGGATTCCAAACGAGTGTGGTTCATGGCACAATGGCTCAAAGTGGAGCCCAAACATTCAACACTTTTCTTCAAATTGTTTATATCATTTTCTATGCTAGAAGACAAAGTGAAACATGCTATAGGAGTGCAAGAAGTAGAAGCTACACTAGCATGACAAACATGAATATCAAACTCATTTTGTAAAGATTTATTTTTAATCAAAACCAAATCCAATTCTTTTGTAATTGAATCAATTTTATTTTTCAAAGTAAGATTTTCTTTGAAAACAAGATCCAATTTAGAAGATAAAATCTCATTTTGCTTTACAGCATCATCACAATCATTTTTGTTTTTCAAAATTTATTTTCCTTTAAAGCAAGTTCAAGTTGAGATTTAAGTGAGTCACATTCACTTGCAATCTCTTCCTTCTCTTGCAAAACCAATTCAAAATTAGAGCATAAATCCTTTAATTCATTTTTCAACACAAGATTATCCTCTTTCAACAAATCATGTTTTTCCAACAAATTTTCAAGCTTTTGAGCAAGTTCCATATTTAAGTTTGAACTTCAAAACAACCATGGCAATAGGAACTAGAGCTATCATCAATATGAGAATCCGATTGTACCTCAAGGGAGTTCTTCCCTTGGACCATGAGGCATTGCTCTTCGGACTTTTCTCTTTTAGATCTCCTCATCTTGTTAATTATCCTTGGAAGCTCGGGAGACGTCAAGATGCTCCAAACTGCAAAAGCCGAATCATAGTGATCAAAAACGGGTAAAAGAAATTCATTTAGAGATGCTCTAAGTGCTCTAAGTGCTAATGCATTGGCCTTCTTATGCTTGCTACTATTTGGGAGGGATTCTATGGTAATGGCTTGATAAACTAGATGACCTAGTGTTTTTAAATGCCTAGTCATGTCCACCTTCCAAGTATCAAGTCTAAAATGGTCAAACATAGGAGGGCTAGCCATGAGTGCAAACTAGTATGAGTGCAAATGATAATGTAAATGAAGATTAGCAAACCAAGATCTGACTCCTAGGTGGTTAAACCTAAATATCAGGAGCGCTAGCTCTGATACCAATTGAAAAGTCACCTAGAGGGGGGGTGAATAGGTGACAATGCTAATCTATGAACTAAATGCGGAATTTAAAAACTTAATGCAAATAACACTCAAGTGCTATCAACAAGTGATGCCACAACCAAGCCAAGCAAATATGAATGAGCAATGTAAATAAATGCAAGGCACAAAGTAAAGAGAGAGTAGAGAGAGAGCCAATGGATCAAGCGCAAATACAAAGATATATTATCGAGGTTCGAACACCCAGCTCTACATCCCCGCCTTCGACACACGAAGGATTTCCAATCCACTAGCTTGTCCACAAAGGACTCCCACAAAGGGAACCTCCACCGAGGATTTGGGGCAATCACAATTACAAGGAGTACCCAACTCCTCTCCTTACAAACACAACCTCTTCCTTGAGGCACAACTCCAATCCAACATCTCAACCTCCACTTTGAAGCAAACACCAAACCAACAACAAACACCTCTCACCAATACAAGGATTACCTCACAACTTGAGGGATACAACCCAAAGCACAAAGCAAGTAAAGATTGGTTTACAACTTGGTGGTCAACACAACAACCACAAACAATATCTTTTCCCACACAATATCCTATAGATATAGATAGTAGATTTTTGCTCAAGTGTGGAAAAAAACAAGGGATTTGAAACCAGCAACTCAAAGAAAATCTTTGGGAAATAAATGAAACCAAGATAGAGAAGTTCAATTCAAAAGCTTTTCCCAAAACCCTTTTCTTTGATTTTTCAAACCCTAATGAAAACACCAAAAAGATTGTTCAATTTGAATCCAAAAACCTATTTTGATTGCAGCAAAAACACCAGAGAGTATGGAAAAATTCGCACCAAAAATCTTGGAGAAAAACTCTCTCAAATGGGGTATTTATAGGCAATTATCAGAAAATAGCCGTTGACAGAAATTTAGCCAGAATTGCCCTGCCGTCGACCGGCCGGTCGACCGTGCAACGGTTAAATTTTGAACCGTTTGCACTACCGTCGACCGCCCCGGTCGACCGAATAATCCAGAGAGCAGACTATTCTGCTCCGGTCGACCGTCCCGGTCGACCGCTGTCTGTGCCAGAAACGTGCACAGGTTTGTGCACGTCGGTCGACCCTGACGGCCGACCAGCTACGTGGTGCGGTCGACCGTTTCGGTCGACCGACCCAGTCTGGCAGGCAAAAAACAGGTCAGAAAAACTGAGGTAAAAATAATCCAATAAATTCTAATAAATTACTAAAAATCTCCAAAAATAGTTTTGACAATTTGCATTGATATACAAACATGTGATAAAAGATTTGACTCAAATATCAAGCAATTAAAACCATTTTATGTCTTTTATTTTTACCAAAAATCAAACCTTGTATTTTCCTAAACTTGGATTCTTGAATGGAAAATACATTTTGTCCAAAACTCTTTTAAGTACAAAACATGATATTAAACAACATTAAGGCATGATGCATATGGATAGAAATCCAATATACGAAACATGTATATATCATGATTTTTGTCATTAAGTCTAAAAATATGTTTTGTTATAAATATCAAAACATAAAACTCATGAAGTAGATTATCAAACTAAGTTTTTTTAAACAATTGAAGCATGCATGTATATAGAACAAATCTAATATACATAAACCATGTAAACTTGTTTTGATATAAAATCTATTCATGAAAACCAAGATCGGTTAAACCGAAAACCAAACATGAAACGTGTGTGTTGTGAACTTGAGCTTATCATACTATACTAATCTTTACAATTAGGCTCTAAACACAAACTAAACTAGGGATACCTAAGTCTTCTTGTAGAGCGCCGTCTCCAAGTTGACTCGGTCCAAACCGTGATTCACCAAGCAAGTGCTATATATGATCTTTGACGCTTGGGCTCTGAATCAACATGTGCAAGCTTCCAAATCATCTTGTTGAAGCTAACACCAACTAATATCTTGGTTAATGATCTGAAACTAAAATCACAAGATTATTAGTACACACTAACTACATGAGTTAATCATCATCAAAACTAGAGTGGAGGGCCTTTGGGCCAACAGTGTTCTCTTTATGTTTTAGCTATCATGTTTATCATAGGTTTAATGCACATGTCTTTTCATGCAAATCATATGGTTGACTATGATTTCTTTTTGTTTTAATGATTCATGTTTTGATAAATAACTTGTGTTGTATGATTTCTAATTTAGCCACATGTTTTGATGTTATAGGCTATCATGTATTTCTTGATTCTTATAGCATGTGGATTTACATAATGATCATTTTTAGAATATTGTTTGATTTATGACTCATTTATGCTTAATGATTTGGATATATGCTTAGATGTTAGTTTTCATTAAAACTAGGATTTATACTTGTACATAGAATGGGCCACAAATAAACCTTTATATATGTTTGTGCTTGGATGCCTATTTGTACCCATTAGATATTCTAATATAGTCTAGTTTTGATGATTCATGCATTCAAACATGTATTCCTATTTTTGATGTGTTTTTCTATGATTAGTGTTTTTCACTTCATGTATAATGTCTATTTTGACAAATCTTAAGATATACATGTATGCCCCTTGAGTCATTGCTTTTCATGCAAATCTATATTTTGAACTCAATTGTGTTTAGGGATATGTATGTATACTTTTGTTTTGTCAAAACATACGTATGCTTGAAGTTTAATTTGTATGATGATTTTCGTGTCATTGAGGACATTTCCTTTAGTAAAGAAGAGTTAGTTTTTCATGTGTTCATATTTTAAAGAATTTCAATCAAGCTTGATTATCCATTTTCATGATGATATGTTTCTCACAACACTTGTACACTCACCTTATTTTGATGATTTTCTCATGATTTGATTTTCATGAGTACTATTGGTGCCATATAGATTTTGAGTGTTTGGTGATCATGTGATTCTCATGTTTCATGAAAAATCCTTGTGTTTTATCTTGAAGGATTTCGTACTAGTTGATTCATATGACTAGTTGTGATATTCTTCATGAGGTAGAGTTTTTCAAATATACTATATTTCTAAATCTATTTTTGAAACCCCTACCATTTATGGGCGGTTGGATGGGAGATCATGTTCAAGTATGTTTTATCTTGAAAAATCATCTAAAACTTAAACATGAAATGGGAGGTATAGTTGATATGAGTTATACACTTGATCTTATTGTTGTTTCAATTGGTATCATTGAATTCTTTCAATTGGTATCAATCTTGACATCCTTTTGTATACTCATATATGTTTTTGTTTTATATATGTATGCTTACACTTCATATAGTATCATTTCAATTGTATCTATTTCTTACATACATATATAGATGATTTATTTGTGCTTATTATATCCCTATATCTTGAAGCACAAATTTTGGTTATGTTAAGCTTGAGTTTTTCAATTGGCATCCATATACAAGCTTTATCATAATTTTAAGATTGCTAAGCTTGAATTTTAATGAATATCATGTTTCAATTGATTTAATTTTCAATTGTATCTATTTCAAACCTACGCATATTTTCTTTTGGTATTTCATAAAGGGGGAGAAAACTCGTATTTTATATTTCAATTGGTATTTGGTTTACCATTGTTTTTGTTTCCCACTCCCTAACTTTATGATATTAAAGTAATTGGTATCATGCTTATAATGAAAAATATCTTCTTTTGGTATCAAGATGCTATTTATTTCCTTAAATTTGGTATCAATTTTTTATTATCTATTGGTATCAAGTTTACATTACTTGTTTTCATTTTGATATAAAATGTTTTTTGTTTCAATGCCCTGTTTTATTTCAAATAGGATTTGGCATTTCTCAAGTTTGTTATTTTCAAATTGATATCATATTGACTTTGGTTTTACCCCTTGGAATAATTTATTGCTTCTTTGTTTTGAAGATTTAGGGGAGAAGTATTTGTTTTCATTATGTTTGCTTTTACCTCTTTGTTGATGATTGACAAAAAGGGGGAGAAGATTTTAGTTTATATGCATGGTTGATTTATGCATATGTTTTAGTTGGTTTTCATTAGTAATAATATGTTGGTTTTCAATATTATTGTTTTATTGGTATCAAGAGCATGTTTCATTGTTTATGTTTTATTTTAATTGGTATCCAGAACATGTTTATATGTGTTTAAGAACATTCATTGCATATCTTATATGTTTTATTGTTATGCATGAGTTAAGGGGAGCTTCTTTGAAGCCTTACTTTAATCCATGCATATATAACTCCATGAGTTTTGTCATCATCAAAAGGGGGAGATTGTTGGCCCAAAGGCCTTCCACTCTAGTTTTGATGATGATTAACTCATGTAGTTATGTGTATAATAATCTTGTGATTTTAGTTTCAGATCTTTAATCAAGTTATTAGTAGGTGATTAGCTTCAACAAGATGATTTGGAAGCTACCCACATGTTGATTCAAGAGCCCAAGCGTCAAAGATCATATATAGCACTTGCTCGGTGGATCAAAGAGTTTTGGATCGAGTCGCTTGGAGATTGCGCTCTACAAGAAGACATCGGTACCATAGTTTAGTTTTGGTTTTAGATCCTAATTGTAAAGATTAGAATAGTATGATAAGCTCAAGTTCACAACACACACGTTACATGTTTTGAATATTGGTTTTCGGTTTTTCGGTTTTAGGTTTTAACCGATCTTGGTTTCATGAATAGATTTTATATCAAAACAAGTTTACATGGTTTAGTGTATATATGATTTGTTCTATATACATGCATGTTTCTATTGCTTAAACAAACTTAGTTTGATAGTCTACTTCATGAGTTTTATGTTTTGGTATTTATGACAAAACATATTTTGGAATTAATGACAAAAAACTATGATATATATTTGTTTCATGTATATTGGATTTCTATCCATATGCATCATGCTTCAAAGTGTTTAATTATCATGTTTTTGTATCTGAAAGTGTTTGGACAAAACGTATTTTCTATTAGAGTTTTAGAAAATACAGTTTTTGGTTTTTGGTAAAAATGAAAAGACATAAAAATATTTTGATTGCTTGATATTTGAGTCAAAACTTTTATCACATGTTTATATATCAATGCAATTTGACAAACTATTTTTGGGATTTTTAGTAGTTTATAAGAATTTATTGGATATTTATTTCCCCAGATTTCTGACCTGTTTGGCGTCTGCCCGGCTGATCGGTCGACCGGTACGGTCGACCGCACCTGTAGACGGTCGACCGTATGGTCGACCGACGTGCACAGAAACGTGCACGCTGGCTACACCTATAGCCAGTCGACCGGGCCGGTCGACCGACTGAGAGCAGGTTTGCTCTCTGTTTGTTTGGGTCGACCGGGCGGTCGACCGCTAGCGCCAACAGGTCAAAATTGACCGTTGGGCGGTCGACCGGGCGGTCGACCGTCAGGTAATTCTGGCAAAATTACAGCCAACGGCTATTTTCTGGATTAGCCTATAAATACCCCCATTTGCAAGAGTTTTTCTCTAAGAATTTTTGTGCGAATTTTTACATACTCTCTGGTGTTTTTACAGCATTAAAAGAAGTTTTTTTGAGCTTAATTTGAACAATCTTTTTGTGTTTTCTTTAGGGTTTGAAAAATCAAAGAAAGGGTTTGTTTGGGAAAGCTTTTGAATTGAACTTCTCTATCTGGTTTCATTTATTTCCCAAAGATTTTCTTTGAGTTGCTGGTTTCAAATCCCTTGGTTTTCTCCACACTTGAGCAAAAATCTACTATCTAAATCTATAGGAAATTTGTGTGGGAGAAGATATTGTTTGTGTTGTTGTTTTAGACCACCAAGTTAACCCAATCTTTTCTTAGCTTTGTGCTTTGGTTTGTATCCCTCAAGTTGTGAGGTGATCCTTGTATTGGTTTGTGGTTGTGGTGGAGGTTGAGATTGTATTGGTTTTGAGTTTGCCTCAAGGAGGAGGTTGTGATTGTTGGCTTGGAGTTGTGCCTCAAGGAGGAGGTTTGATTGTAAAAAGGGAGTTGGGTACTCCTTGTGAGAGTTCTTGGTGAACTAGCTAGTGGATTAGAAATCCTTCGTGTGTCGAAGGCGGGGATGTAGAGCTGGGTGCTCGAACCTCGAAACATATCTCTGTGTTTGCGATTGATCCATTGACTCTCTCTCTATCTCTCTCTTTACTTTGTGTATTGTGCAAATTGCTATATCTTATACTTGCTTGTGTGTGCATCATTGTTGTTATTGCAATAGTTTTTAAAATTCCGCATTAAGTTCACTAGATTAGCATCGTCACCTATTCACCCCCCCTCTAGGTGACTTTTCACAGGTGTGTGTGTGGTGTGTGTGTGTGTGTGTGTGTGTGTGTTGTGTGTGCATACATATATGTATGTATGTATAAATAAGTAAGAGAACTCCAAGCGGTTAAGCCCAGAGGCTAAACAAGTACAAGGACAAGCATAGCCTACGCTATTACAATCATTCATCACATAGATATATATATCACCCGATACACCAATACAAGCCCAACTACACAGCTACAACCAATTGCCTACAATACAACACTCACCGGCCAATATACAACATCACCAAATATACAAACACTCAAAACACTGAAAATATGCAATTGTTTTTATGAGTAGCTAGCTTTACTCCATGGGTAACTAACTGCTAACTCATTGATCACTAACTCTTGTTTGATTTGTAATCCACATGAATTAATAGCATCAAATAGGCTTTTTTGCAAGAGTCATTGATGGCTCATGATGATGGGTTCTAACTCCTAACTTTATAGCATGCTAACTTGTAATTCTATATCATTTTATGCTTGCTCTTTGAAATTTTGATGATGTAATGTATAATTTTTTTTCTTGTTTCAAAGTTTGGATGTTAATCACCTCTTATGGGTAATTCTTGTTGGCCCAAAGCCTATCACTCTATTTTTAATGATGATCAACTCATATAGTTATAGTACTAATGATCTTGTGTTTATTTAGCCTCAGATTTGTGATCAAGATCTTAGTAGGTGTTTAGTTTCAACAAAAGATTTAAAGTCAAGTTTTGGAGCTAGCACGGTTTTGATTAAAGAGCTTGTGCATCAAGATCACATCAAGTACTCAAGAGGAGTCTAGGTCGTTGGATCAAGTTTGGACCAAGTCAAGAAGATGAGAAGACTTTAAGTGAAGACTTCAAGATCAAGACTTGAGTCTAGATTTGTTTTTATAAGATTTTGTTTTTAAATTAAAATGTAAAGGATAGATAGTTGGTGGATTGCTCAAGTATACCATATACACACACACTCTTGATTTAGATAAGTTTTTCATAAAAGAATTTTTATTTTGGAAAAATACAAAAGAGTTTTCTTTTGAAAATACCGTTTTGGTTTTAGAATTCTAAAGTATACATATCTTTAACCAAAATCATGCTTAGTGTTTATTGTCAAAAACATAGATATTTCATCGTGTATATGTAGTGGATCATATCCATACACTCTATGCTTTAAAGTGTTTTAAAATATCTTGTTTTTGTATTTGGAGAAGTTTTGAAAAAACAATTTGGAAAAATACGGTTTTCATTTTTAGCCAAATTTCTAAGTTACAAAAATAGTTCAAATTATTTGTAACATGTCTTGATTTTGCTCAAACATTTTGTTTATCAAAGTATAATGTTAAACTATTTTTGTAGATTTTTGGTGAATTTATGGAATTTTATTTAAGCTAAAAAGTCAACATTTTAAATCCCTTAACTGTTCTGACCTGGCTTCTGTCGGTCGACCAGACCGGTCGACCGAGCTTGAAGTCGGTCGACCGACGTGCACAGAATGTGCACGCTATGTCTGCTGGAGGGCCGGTCGACCGACCCGGTCGACCGCAGAGAGCTTCTGCTCTCTGGAAAGCCTAGTCGACCGACAGAGAACAGAGTTCTCTGTTCCAGGCAGCGGTCGACCGGGGCGGTCGACCGAGGCTCTACGGTCAGAATTCTGACCATTGGCGGTCGACCGGCCGGTCGACCGTCAGCCGCCAGGGCTGAAAAATGCCCCAACGGCTAGTTTTCTCTAGCCTATAAATATGGGGGGTTTGTGGGCTGTTTTAGTTAAGTTTTAAGTAGATTTTTACACCAGTTTTTCTTACTCTTGTTGGCCGGAGGCCTTCTCTCTAGTTTTGATGATGATTAACTCATGTAGTTATGTTTACTAATAATCTTGTGATTTTAGTTTCAGATCATGTAACAAGATATTAGTTGGTGATTGCTTCAAAAGAGGAGTTTGGAAGCCTTCACTTGGTGATTCCCGAGCCCGAGCTTCAAGATCATACATAGCCTTACTCGTTGGATCACGGAGTTTGGACTGAGTCGACTTGAAGATGAAGATTGTCAGAGACTTAGGTATCCATAGTTTAGTGTGTTTTAGATCCATGTGTAAAGCTTAGAATAGTTGATATGCTCAAGTGCACAATACACACACGTTTTATGTTTGGATTTTGTTTTTCGGTTTTGGTTTAACCAATATTTGTTTTCATGAATAGTTGATCAAAACAAGTTTAATTGGTTTATGTATAGTAGTTTCATTCTATACATGCATGCTTAAACTTCTTAGACAAACTTATTTTGACTAGCCTATTCATGTATTGAAAAAATCAAAGTTTGATAAAATACAGTTTTGGTTTCTGGTAAAAATGATAAAAAACACACAAAATAGTTCAAATTGCTTGATATTCGAGTTGAAATTTTTATCACATGTTTATATATCAATGCAAATGGTAAAACTATTTTGAGGATTTTTAGAATAGATAAAAGAATTTTTAAAAATATTTTAACATCTTTTTCTGACCTAGTTTCTGACCCAGAACTGGCTGACAGGCCAGGTCGGCCGATCGCACGGTCGACCGCACCAAGGCCGGTCGACCTCACGGTCGACCGACTGCACAAAGCTGTGCACGTCTGGCAGCTCAGTGGGCCGGCCGACCGACCGTTTGACCGGACCAGAGAGCTCTGCTCTCTGTATCTGGGCGGTCGACCGGGTGGTCGCCGGATTGCTCCAACGGTCATATTTTTGACCGTTGGCGGTCGACCGGACGGTCGACCCAGCCTGTCAGGTTGACAGATCAGCCTAACAGCTAGTTTCTGTTTGGGCTATAAATACCCCATTTCTTAGGGGTTTTGGCTAAGATTTTCTGAGCTAATTTTTCCCTACTCTCTGTTTTAAAAAGAAGTTTTCACAAAAAAGTTTAAAGAGCAAAAAGATTCATTTTGTTTGTTTTAAGTGTTTTGTTTATTTCAAAGAAATTAAGTTTTGGGAATTATTTTTGAGCTAAAATTTCTATATCATCTTTGGTGTTTTCCCAAGAGTATTTCTTTGATCAAAACACTTAGTTTTTTTCACACTTAAGCTATCATCTATCCTACTCTATTAGGATCATTTATTTTTGTGGAAAAGAGATTGTTTGAGGTTGTTGAGCCTCCTTATTGTAAACACCCTTGTTTTGTTGTATCCCTCTTTGGTAGAGGTTGATCGGGTGATTGGTTTGCTCCCTCTTTGGTAGAGGTTGAGATTTATGTTTGCTCCCTCTATTGTGAGGTGGAGTTTGGTTGTTGGCCACGGGCCTTATCCCTCTCGGTAGAGGTGGATTGTGGTTGTATTGCCTCGGTGGCATTGTAATGTTGAGAGAGGAGTTCGGTACTCCTATAGTGGATTAGAAATCCTTCTCGGTGAAGGCGAGGACGTAGAGCTAGGGGCTCGAACCTCGAAACATATCTTGTGTTTGCGTTTGATCCATTGCCTCTAAACCTCTCTCTCTTTTATTTGTGCAAAGCATCATTCTTAACATCATATCATATTTGCTTGTGTTGCCTTGCATTATTTCATATTGCTCATCCTTATATGCTTGGCTTACTTGTGGTGTGTCTCACTTATACTTACCACAAGAGCTTCATATAGCACCTCAACCATATCTAGGGGAATCAAGAGGAGTTAGTCTGAGCCCTTCACAGGAAATTCGGCTACACTTGTTGGTTGTATTAAGTGTATTGCAAAATAGTTTTTAGCTTCCGCATTTAGTTTCTAGATTAGCATTATCACCCATTCACCTCCCCCTCTAGGCGATTTCAACTCTTTCAAGAGGTTTCTCCACTTATATTTGAGCTAAATACTTCCATTCAAAAGAAGAGTTTATCAAGAGTGTTTTGAAAAGTGATTTTCTTGAGTTTTCCTCCACCATTTCAATCCTAGTTTTCTCACACAAACACTTGAGCTATCCATTTCTATATCTACTGATAGGTAGTGAAAAATGCATAATTGTCATCATATATACCATCACATTTGCACATTTATTCATATTATAATGCACATTTATTAATATTTCGTTATTTAATGTGTGCAGGCCTCGAATTATTATTTAATAAGAAATAAAGCTTAAAGAGCCCAAAGCCCAGATCCACCCATGTTTGAAGCTCAGGTGAAAAAGCGCAATTACAAGAAGTCAAAATGCAAATACAAGGCTAAAAAGTTGCAAATATCATAGATAAGGGAAGATAGACTTCTATCCAACCCTAACCACTGCAGGATGAGGATAAAAACCCCAGATAAGAAGGAAATTCGTGAAAGAAGATTTGAAGAAATCCTGGATTAAGGGTAACTTGATTACTAAGTTATCTCGAAAATCCAGATTAAAAGGCCAGGATACAACTTCCAGAAGCATACGCCAAGACGGAGGGACCAGAAGAAGCCACGCGCCAAATCGCGTGGCCATACTCCCAGAAATGCCGCGGAAACGCGGCAAAAGCCGCATTTCGCGGCATTCTGGATGAGTCTGACTACCAGATTTCGTCTACAACTTCATCCGGGACTCTATCTTCTTCTGCACTATAAATATCCGTGCAGGCGCAGCAGAAAGGGCATCCAGAGACGTATTAGGGTTTTCTTTAGCAATTTTTTATTTCAGCAAGTTGTAATTTTCGTTTTATGCCCGTTGTGGAGAAGAAGGAGCTTTGTAATTGGAGATTATTCTGATATAAAGGTCACTCTTTTGTTCTCATTTAATTTCTGCAATTTTATTTTATTTTGCGATCTCTCTGATTGTTGTTTTATTCTGTGATCTCTTCTGGTTTTCTTTTTCTTTATTTCCTTGCACTCTTTCTTATTAAATAAAAAATATAAATAATTTGAAAAGAAAAAAAATAATGAAGAACTAATTCTCTCTAGTGGTTTGCTGAGATTCTTGAAGCAACCCTAGAGCAGTTAAGCCTAGATCTGATTAATGAACATCTATAGAAACCCTAGGTTTAAAAACAACTTTTCTAGAAGATTAAACAAATACCTAGAATTCCTAATATAGGTTGCATATTAAAAAGACTTCTCATGACTTCAAACTTAAGAACTAGGACAGCATAAATTTGAGATTCGTCTTTTATTAGGCTGTACCTAGATGTTGATGAACCATAGTTTGGCTTTAAATAATGTAACTTAGCTAGAGTCTAGTATTGATTTTTCTTGCTTGAATTATTTGTAATGACCTAAGGTGAATCACCTACATCTTAAAATGAAGATCTAGCTCCTTAACTTGCAATAGGGTTGTGGTAGAAGATCAGCAAAACCACGTCTTTAATATCATCTTTTTATCTAAGATCTATTCTCTCTTTCTTACTTGAAGCATACAGAGGAATTGAGTCGAAAAGCTTTCATCGCATCTTTCCCTGAGGATAACGACCCGCTTGAGCCCTTGCTACAGCGGATTCACATTGAGACTAAGAAATCTGAACTTCTTTTTATTCTTTAAAAATCTCAATCAAATTTTGGCGCCGTTGCCGGGGAAGGAACGGCACGATTTCCTCGTTCTAATCATTCTTTATTCTTTCTGTTGCAGGTACAGAGAACATGAAACAAAAATAGAGCAGCAGCAAAGGACATACAGCAATCCAGTGCCTCTGCCCTCGAAGGCAGAGTACCTGGACCTACTAATTTGCCGAGAAACGCGGCAAAAGCCGCAGATCTGCGGCAGTAGTAGTGAACTACTAACCTGCTTTTCTGCAGGTTGCTCTGCATTGCAAAATTCTAATTTCTGCTGTGATATTATTTCTCTGTGATCACTCTGCAACTGCTAATAAAAAAACATTAACCTATTTGTTGAAAATAAAAAAAAAATATTTTAGACTCTTGCATTTTAGGGCACGTGTCTATTTTAATTTTTTAATTCTGTTGAAGAGTGCTGGCGACAAGGTACGTTTGCATAAGCATATAGATTAGGAAACACACTTGGTTGTTTACTGCTTTCTTGAGTGATTACTTTTCTACAGCTTTACACGTACACTAATTCATCTTAAGGGCATAACCCATAAAAAAGATAAGGTGGGGATTTCATCACCCTTCCTTGGCCCACAAATCATATCCGTCACACTCACAACCCTAACCTTAAGTAAAATTTGACTAGACGTTGGCCCTAGGTAACTCGGACTCAATAGGAGATTGACCGAAGGAGAAAAATTGTTCGAAATTAACTCTTGTCAAATCGGTGTCTAGGCAGGGGATTGAGGGCCGAAAGCCCGAAGAACGGTGGTTATTTAATTAAGGAACGTCTCTGACGGAAAACCTCCCACCGGTCTTGCCACCTACCTGGCCGATTAGCTTGTGGTTAACGTCGACAGTAGACCTCCTAAGGACAGTCTAAAGTTAGGAGTCGTCTAGGTCAAGGCTTACCCTAGATTAGAATTTTTGATTTTTTCTTTTGATTGATTGGGTGAACTTGTTTGCTGATTGTGCATGCCCGCTTGGTCGAGAGACCCACTTACATCCAGGCTAACTAGAACTAGTTCACCACCCGAGCTCAAGCCCGACCCACACATGGCACAACCAATATCACTCCAAGATAGGTTCTATCCTATTAGGACCTCTCTTCCTTCTTGCATCAAGCTTAACGATGAAGGTGTTGACCCATTTGAGCTTAAGCCACAATACATCAACACCCTTCCGAAATTTCATGGACTTGACTCCGAGGATGCATACTTCTTCATAAGGGATTTGAGGAAGTATGTCTCATGATGAATATTCCTAAGTTAGGAAAAGATGACATCAAACTTAGGTTTGTCCCTTTGCTTTGAAGGATTTAGCAAAGAAATGGCTCTACAGTCTAGAGGCCGGTTCTATATCTTCTGGGATAATTTTGTTAAGGCATTCTTAAAGAAATTTTATCCTGTTCACAAGACTGCATTGATTAGGAAGAATATCCTACAGTTTAAGCAGACAGCCAATGAGCCCTTTTGGAAATACTTCGAACGTTTTCAAGGACCTCCTTGCCCAATGCCCTCACCATGGGATAGAGAAATGGCGATTATGCCAAGTTCTATATGATGGATTAGAATATCAAACTAAAACGTTGTTAGAATCCATGTGCCAAGGAGGATTTTGAAAAAGAACGAAACTGATGGATGGCAATTGTATGAGGAATTAGCTGAAAATACCATCCAATGGGAACCTACTCCTGAAAAATCTAGGACTAATGACCCTACTTCTTCAAAAGGAGGTATCCATTCCATTGAGGCCAACATAGCAACTGATGCTAAGTTAGCTACTGTTATGCGAAGACTTGAGGCTCTTGAAACTAAAGAGCCAGTCTCTGTGAACCAAGTCAGCCCAACAACTTCGGCAGGCTGTACTTATTGTCAAGATATGAACCATGTGTTCGAGGAATGTCCTGTTTTTATCGCGCATCAAAGCTTGCCCGAACATATGAGTGCGGCCTTCACAAGGCCCGCCAACAATCCATATTCGCCCACCTACAATCCCGGTTGGAGAAACCATCCCAATTTGTCATGGGGCCAAAGTAACAATGATCAAACTAGGCCCAAATTCTCCAACAATTTCCAAAATCCGCCCTATCAAAATCCTCCACCCTCTTCCAATATTCGCAAATGGAATCAAGACTCTCCAATATGGAAAGAAAGGTGGACACTCTCGTTAAAAGCAATGACACGCTGGCTCAAGTTTTGACTAGGATAGAGATGCAAATGAATCAGCAAGAAAGGCAAAAGGGTACTCTACCTAGTCAACCATTCCCAAACCCTAGGAACTCTAGTCAAGCTCACTTGGCTGAAGAGAATCATATGAGTCAGTGCAATGCAATTCATACATTGCGGTCGGGAAAACAAGTTGATAACCAAGTATCAACACCATCAAGTTCTAAACAAGCATTCAGCTTGCCTGATCCCACTCCATCTCAACTTGATGCCAACAACACGAAAAAAGACAAGTCAGCCGAAGATACGCACAAGCCCATCGCACCCTACCCAAATAGGCTTAAAGATAAGCAATGTGCACAAAGGATAAGGTACGCGAGATTTTTAATCAAGTCAAGATCAATATACCTCTTCTTGATGCAATTCAACAAGTCCCTAAGTATGCCAAGTTTATTAAGGACATGTGCACAAAGAAGAGAAAGACTAATGTGCCCAAGAAGGTTTTTCTAGCCACTAACATTAGTGAGCTTTTGTCCAACCAGATCCCTGTCAAGTATAAGGACCCTGGTTGCCCCACCATCTCTTGCACAATAGGTCAAACTGCAATTAAGCATGCACTTCTTGATTTGGGAGCAAGTATCAACTTACTCCCTTCTCAGTCTACCAACAACTTGGGTTGGGCGAACTTAGTCCGACTAAGGTTACAATCCAATTAGCTGACCGATCCATAAAAATTCCCAAAGGAGAAATTACCGATGTGCTCATCCGAGTTGTTTGGGGTTTATCTACCCAGTAGATTTTGTTGTTCTGGAGACCGAACCTATATCCACTCTTCGGTCTCAAAACTCCCGTATCCTAGGGCGTCCGTTCCTTGCAACTGCAAATGCGATCATAAATTGTAGGAATGGATCCATGAGGTTGACCTTTGGAAATATGACTAAAGAGGTCAATGTCTTCAAACCTGGAAAACTAATCTCGTAAGATAAAAGACCAAACATTTGAGGTGAACTTCATTGAGAACATTTGTGAAAAAGAAAGTGAAAATGAGTCTCTATTTCTTGACAAGTTATTTGAGGATAAGTGCGATTTTAGTGATAAGATGACACATGTTGAGGATTATAATTTAAAGTTCCCTTTAAAAAAACGAAGATTGATCTAAGTATCTTCAAAGAGCCAAGCACTGAAATATCGCATGAGAATATAGTTCAAGAAACTCCGATTGACTTAACTTTTGAAAGTCTCTTTGAAGAAGAACTCCTATGTTTAGATACACCGATTAAGGAGATGTTGGTTAATTATTCACTTCCAGGGAAAAGTGTTGATTTAAGTTTTGAGGAGATTTACGGAACTGAGCTAGAATTTCTCGGCAAGGAAGTTCCAACTGAAAGGTGTGATGAATTTTTGTATAATGGAGGTGGACATATGATGAGGAAGAGCCTAAAGAAGATGAAACTGGGGGGAGAGAAAGTTAAAACAAAAATGTTGGTCTCCCCAGTGTGCCTTATAAAGAGAACCCATTGGAATGATGGGAAACGAGCTAGAGGGATGAATCCTAAACAGCTCTAGGTGAGAGTGATACATGTGTTGTACATATTATGGTATACTATTATTCTTTGCCTCTCTTTACATTTTTCTTCATGCATTCATGCATTTCATACATTGAGGACAATGCATGAGATAAGTGTGGGAGGGGGGAGGGTTTATAACATAGAAAAGATTAATTAAAAAAAAAATATTTTTCTCTTTATTTGTTCTAATTTCTAAAAAAAAATTTTAAAAATTTAAAAAAAAAATAAATTTTTTATAAAAAGGACAGTATTTTGACTTATTTTTTGAAAGAAACCTAAGTTAGTTTTAAGGATTAGGAAAATCATGATTAGGATTTCTAAAAACTTGGTCAAAATAAATAAATTGTTGAATTTTTAGGTATAGGAGGAGAAATTGAATAATTAGTTAGTCTTAATTTTTACCTTAATGAAATGTGCATTCCTAGTACATATCTAGGATTCTAAGACAAAGACCTTGTGCCTCATATACATATAAACAAAAAAAAAAAAAAATTCAATCACTAATTAAGCTGGATACATGTGCCTCATGAAGCATAAGTATTCACGCCTAAAGGTGAGTTCTAAATAAAAATAAAGTCCTTAGTTTTGTGGCCTAGTTCATTCGAATTTGAGTCGCGGGGGTTTTCTCACCTGGTGCCCTAAAGCCAATCGGTTTGGGAGCCACCGACTTTAAGTTCGCTACATGGGTGGATTAGAAAGCCTAAGAAAACTGAGAAATATTATACATGTATTAACACATCTATTAGTCAATTAGTTAGGTATGAGGGCCTCAAGAAGCCTTGATACTTATACGAAAGAAAATTAGATGAGTTATACATGCCAAAAAAAAGATATTAACACATCTAATAGTCAATTAGTTAGGTATGAGGGCCTCAAGAAGCCTTGATACTTATACGAAAAAAAAAATTAGATGATGTTATAAAAATAATAAAGAGGCATGAGAGTCCAAGTTAAGGAATCCTAGTAAAAAATTCATAAGGATGCATATGATTTTTGGTAACGAAAAAGACTATATTAGAAATTCAATTTTAAATTCTTACCTAAAATGAAAAACAATTAACTTTATTAAGACTAAGTTTGAAGAATGAATAAAAATGAGGATCCTAAAACTTATAGACTACTTAGTCTCTCCATATAAGTCAAATATTTTCCTTTTTATAGATTTTGTGGGTGTAATCCGCTGAAAACCCTCACGAGACAACACTCGTCCTCTAGGGTAACCTAGGGGTTTAACGGCTTGTTGCACATGCTAAGTGCAACCGTGATTCCTACGAAAGTGAGTTAGCTAGGTTAGATTTTTCTCTTTCTTTTGATTTTTACTCGAGGACGAGCAAAAAGATAAGTGTGGGGGTGTGATAGGTAGTGAAAAATGCATAATTATCATCATATATACCATCACATTTGCACATTTATTCATATTATAATGCACATTTATTAATATTTCGTTATTAATGTGTGCAGGCCTCGAATTATTATTTTAATAAGAAAATAATTTAAAGAGCCCAAAAGCCCAGATCCAAGCCCATGTTTGAAGCCCAGGTGAAAAAGCGCAATTACAAGAAGTCAAAATGCAAATACAAGGGCTGAAAGTTGCAAATATCAGAGATAAGGGAAGGATAGACTTCTATCCAACCCTTAACACCTGCAGGATGAGGATAAAAACTCAAGATAAGAAGGAAATTCGTGGAAAGAAGATTTGAAGAAATCTGGATTAAGGGTAACTTGATTACTAAGTTATCTCGAAAATCCAGAATAAAAGGCCAGGATACAACTTCCAGAAGCATACGCCAAGACGGAGGGACCAGAAGAAGCCACGCGCCAAAGCGCGTGGCCAGACTCCCCAGAAATGCCGCGGAAACGCGGCAAAAGCAAAAGCCGCAATCCGCGGCATTCTGGATGAGTCTGACTACCAGATTTCGTCTACAACTTCATCCGGGACTCTATCTTCTTCTGCACTATAAATATCCGTGCAGGCGCAGCAGGAAAGGGCATCCAGAGACGATTAGGATTTTCTTTAGCCATTTTTTATTTCAGCAAGTTGTAATTTTCGTTTTATGCCCGTTGTGGAGAAGAAGGAGCTTTGTAATTGGAGATTATTCTGCAATAAAGGTCACTCTTTTTGTTCTCATTTAATTTCTGCAATTTTATTTTATTTTGCGATCTCTCTGATTGTTGTTTTATTTTGTGATCTCTTCTGGTTTTCTTTTTCTTTATTTCCTTGCACTCTTTCTCATTAAATAAAAAAAATATAAATAATTTGAAAAGAAAAAAAAAATAATGATGAACTAATTCTCTCTAGTGGTTTGCTGAGATTCTTGAAGCAACCCTAGAGAAGTTAAGCCTAGATCTGATTAATGAACATCTATAGAAACCCTAGGTTTAAAAACAACTTTTCTAGAAGATTAAACAAATACCTAGAATTCCTAATATAGGTTGCATATTAAAAAGACTTCTCATGACTTCAAACTTAAAAACTAGGACAGCATAAATTTGAGATTCGTCTTTTATTAGGCTGTACCTAGATGTTAGGATGAACCATAGTTTGGCTTTTAAATAATGTAAACTTAGCTAGAGTCTAGTATTGATTTTTCTTGCTTGAATATTTGTAATGACCTAAGGTGAATCACCTACATCTTAAAATGAAGATCTAGCTCCTTAACTTGCAATAGGGTTGTGGTAGAAGATCAGCAAAACCACGTCTTAATATCATCTTTTTATCTCAGATCTAATCTCTCTTTTCTTACTTGAAGCATACAGAGGAATCGAGTCGAAAAGCTTTCATCGCATCCTTCCCTGAGGATAACGACCCGCTTGAGCCCTTGCTACAGCGGATTCACATTGAGACTAAGAAATCTGAACTTCTTTTTATTCTTTAAAAATCTCAATCAATGACTCGGCTTAAGATGAGAGTGTAAAATCTGGTAGAGTTCCGTCTAGGCGTGTTTAGTAGTAAAAACTGTCACGCTCCGCTTCCCAAAATATGCTGAAGCGGAGTCGCGACGAGAGTCGGCGACGTATATACGCAAGGAAAATACCCCACGTATACACGCTAAGCCTAAAGTAACCTGAATAAGTTATAAATCTCTACCATAAATCACTGCAATAATACATATAAAGTCTAACACAATGATAGCAGATGAATAACGGAAAGAAAATGGCAACTGAATGCGATAAAGGTAGAATCAGGAAATAACAGGTAGATAAGAGAGATGAGAATACCAGAATCAGAGAGGGACTCAAGCTCCTCGAAATATGTACGGTCTCGTCGAACACCTGCACAACAGAAACAAAGCGTCCAAATCTGGACGTGCAAATCCAGGGTCGTCAGAAAGCGACCTGTTGAGTGTGTGTGTAAAGAGAACTGCTTGTGCATGTAAACAGTGTGCACAAAATAATAACAGATAACTGCAAACA
The DNA here is from genome assembly GCA_038442645.1 of Agave tequilana. NCBI lineage: Eukaryota > Viridiplantae > Streptophyta > Magnoliopsida > Asparagales > Asparagaceae > Agave > Agave tequilana. Next base: position 218,693 of record JAVJIF010004541.1, read on the forward strand.
TTAAATAACATGATAACAATAATAAGAATAAGCGTGCAGATTGAAGACAAGTAAAATAACTGTAAACAAACAACTGATGATAACGGGGAATAACTAAAGTCTGGATGAGTAACCTAGCATGTCACTAGTCTGGTATACAAATCTGGTCATGTGTACAAACTTATATCTATCATAGCTTATCTATATGTACAATCAGGTGATTACGGTCAGTCACAATACATATAACAGTTCATTATCATTTATTATGTCAGCGAACACCAATTGCCACCTGTAATAGACGCATCCCATACTACGCCTACTACACGTGTCAATCAGGGTCCTATGTTATTGAAACTGATTGGTTGGAGACATATCCATGTTTTAGGTGGGTCACGTACATACCCGGGACCACGGCCTCAGTTTCCTGGCGCTGAACCAGGCCGTACCGCTAGGTACTCAGTAACAGTAATAGTAACAGTAACAGTAATCTCACTGTGAAAATAGTGGAACAGTAACAGTACAGATGGGATGTCAGTCATCCCCCGGAACCTTGCAGTGGAAACTCAGTCGGCTGCGCAACCTGTATCCTAGGTCCACCCAAAATACAGACGCTGTCTCCTCCATCAATTTTCCCAATCCCGGTGTAAGTTGTTCAATTACTTTATTATTGAATTCAGTAAAAACAATCAATACTCATGTTACCTATAACACTGGGACAATGCGGTGACAGTAACGATAACAGTACAGTAACAGTCAGTAATCGTATACACGGTGAACAATATCAGTAACGGGACAGTAACAGTAACCGTGTATACGATGAACAATAGGACTGTACAGGGTGTTACGGTAACAATCTTTTCCCAGTAACTTTCAGTAACATGAATAATACAGTACAGTTCTGATACTTCTCAATAGACAGTCTCATTAAAACTGATCCTAATCTCATCCATCCCTACAGAAGAGATATCAGAACTGATCTATCGACTCATAGTCTCAATAACAATCATGGTGAACATCAAACATTGAATCCAAGTCCAAGTATCCGATACAGTAGTCACACCATCATAATAACTCAATCTCTATTAACTGATGTAATCAAAAACTAACCTGAACCACGTGGTATGTCCTCGAGACCAAATAAGTTAACCACACCACAGTCATATCTAAATAGGAAACATCTTCAAAGAACTGCAATCTAGAATAGTTCACTTATAAGTCAATACTAACAATTCATCCATATTCAAATAATATAATCAATTGGTACATCGACGAACTCTAGCTTTTAATAATCCAAAGTCATTACATCCAACTCATATTTTCAATAGTTACTTGATCATCAAGTATCAATACACATCGAGTAATCTGACACATTAAACTGTCGTTCCAATATATCAATAATCAGTACTTAAACCTCTCACTCTATCAATCAACTCTGATCCCCAAGCCTTCACCAATTCCCACTTCTATTAAGGTCAATCATAATATTCCAAACACTCGGCAACATATCAGATACATGCATCTAAGTTCTATCAAGTCAAGTCAACACAACCAATATCTATTCCTCAAATCATGTTGGTCCATCTATATTCAATAACATAACCCAAAGGTAGAGTCTCTATCCAATAAGGTAGCTAAACACAGCTGTCAGCCTAAGGTTAGTCGACTACAAGAGCTGAGCAAGTCGACTAGGGTTAGGATTAGTCGACTAACAGGTGTGATAAGTCGACTATACAAGGGACAAGTCGACTAACTAGAAAGACAAGTCGACTAACAGAGAATGCAGGTCAGCAACAGAGACTACACAACTTCCAGGACATCCAACTAGTCGACTATAGGCTAGAGGTAAGTCGATTATACAAGCTATTAGTCGACTACAAAAGGTGACAAGTCGACTAATGGTCGATTACAGTGGACAAACAAAGAGTCAATAATTATTCTAAAGGAGAGTCTAGTCGACTACAAGACAATAGTTAGTCGACTAATAAGGGTATTAGTCGACTAACAGAGAGGGTAAGTCGACTAATGGAGCTGCAACCTGATACTGAAATGCACCATGACACATATCCACATTCTATCAAATGCACCCATACTCCTCTCATGCAATATCTACAACAATAACCCAACACCCACATACTAAAACATAGGTTCTATCTTAATTAAATACACATGCATATTATTCTTATGTGTTCAAAACTGTAAGGAGGGAGGGGATAACAACTCACATCCGTGCTTAATAATCTCCACACACATAATCATGTAACACATGTGCACTACACATCAAATTACACCACATACACCATAATATCTATGATTACTCAATTAATTAAAGAGAGGGGGGAGACACTCACAAAGGCTGCCATGACGATCTCCGACGACGGGCTGCCGAGGGAAGCCATCCGCTGCTGGATTTGCAGTGGAGAGGGGATCCGGGTGCTGCTGGTGCGCTCGTTGCTGCTGTGGGAGGTTTTCCTCGCTGCTGGACTGCAGGAGAAGGATCGGCCTGCTGGTTGGCTGTCCGCGCGCAGGGGAGGAGGCCGGCTGATCTGGACTGTTGCTGGGCCAAGGGGGTGGCCTGATCTGCGCTTGCTGATGCTGTTGCGGCTGTTGGAGGGGGGGCAGCAGCTCTGCCATCTGCTGCTGTAGGGCTGAAGTGCGGCAGGCCAGGGAAGAGCAAGAGAGTTGGGGCGCTGCTGCTCACAGGAGGGAGAGGACAGGGTCTTGCGCCCTGCTGTTGCTGCGCGCGGTCGCTGGAGGAGAAGGGGGCCAGGCTGCTGGCTGCTGCAAGGAAGTGCGGCAACACAAGGCAAGCGGAGGAGATGGGTGTGGCTGCAGGTTGTTGTTTAAGACGGAAAGGTGTTGTATTGTGGAGTATAATTTGCACACAAAATATAGTAAATGAAAAGAGAGAAGGTTTAGAATCAACCTTAGTGCTTGTTTACTCCACAAATGTATTTGATATGATTAATATACCTTTCCAATCTCCGTTATAGCAATGGTTATACCGGGTCGATTCTCAGGGAGAGCTAGCGATGGAAGCGTTACGGTTCGTAGTGAAGCAAGAAAACGAAGATTCTTCTTTGTTATTTACACAAATGCAAGAAACATGGAAAAGAAAATAGAAGAAGTGGTTGATTTGTGCATGATGAAAAATGAAAAGAAATCAAAACAAGATTGGCTTTGGGATTACAACTAAAAGAATGAAAACTTTATAAAAGATTTGAAGGTTGAGAAAACCATGGCTAGCTAACCTTACTTCCTTGCTAAAAACTTACTAAAACTCAGTGATGGTGAATGCGTGCCTCATGTTGATTCATCGGCAAAGATTTGTCTTGCGTGTTGGTCTAATTACTTTCCCACTTGGATGACGGGTGATCATTCTTGGACTTGTCTTGTAGCCTCATAGATGTCATTGGCCTACAAATTAGACTTTCAATTGATTACAGGAAGTTGAATACCGCCACACATAAAGACCACTTTCCACTTCCATTTATTGATCAAATGCTGGAGAGATTGGCGGGACACGAGTACTATTGTTTCCTGGATGGATATTCAGGATATAATCAGATCCCAATTGCTCCCGAAGACCAAGAGAAGACTACCTTCACCTGACCCTTTGGAACATTTGCTTACCGAAGGATGCCTTTCGGTCTATGCAATGCTCCTGAAACGTTTCAATGTTGCATGTTGAGCCTCTTTTCGGACATGGTGGAGAAATTTTTGGAAATTTTTATGGATGATTTTTCGATCTATGGGGATTCCTTTGAGCAATGCTTGTACCATTTAAAGTTGGTGTTACAACGCTGTATGGAGAAAATTTTGACACTTAACTGGGAAAAGTGTCATTTTATGGTCAAGCAAGGAATCGTGCTTGGGCACAAGGTATCAAGAATAGGAATCGAGGTAGACAAGTCCAAAGTGGAAGTCATAACAAAGCTCACTGAACCGACGTGCTTAAAGGACATTAGATCATTCTTAGGGCACGCAGGTTTCTATAGGCGATTTATTCAAGGTTTAGCAACATTGCAAGACCCTTGACAAATCTCTTAGGAAAGGATGTACCCTTCATCTTTGATGAGGAATGTCAAAAATCATGGAAGGAGCTTAAAAGTAGACTTGTCTCAGCACCGATCATCTCTGCACCAGATTGGACCAAGCCTTTTGAGATTATGTGTGATGCCTCAGACTTTGCTATAGGCGCTGTCTTAGGGCAACGTATTGATAATAGGCAACACGTAATCTATTATGCTAGCAGAACGCTAAATGATGCCCAACTCAATTACATAACTACTGAAAAGGAATTTTTAGCGGTTGTCTTTGCGTTGGAGAAATTTCGCCAATATCTGCTAGGGTCCAGGACGATAGTTTTCACTGATCACTCCGCCCTAAAATACTTGATGCAAAAGAAGGATGCTAAGGCAAGACTGATTCGATGGATACTTCTTTTGCAAGAGTTTGATTTGGAGATTAAAGATAAAAAGGGCGTTGAGAACGTGGTAGCTGATCATTTGTCGAGAATCCCAAATGCACCTAAGGAGAATATACCGATTAATGATGATTTTCCTGACGAGCACATTTTTGAGATATGTGGAGAGCCCTGGTATGCTGATATAGTGAACTACCTTGCTACCAGGCAAATACCTTCTCATTGGTCAGGACAAGAAAAACACCGTTTTCTGCGCCAAATGCGGTTCTTCTATTGGGATGAGCCATATTTATTCAAATACTGTCCTGACCAAATCATACGTAGATGCCTTCCCGAGGATGAACATCAGAGCGTTTTGACATTCTGTCACAAGTTAGCCTGCGGTGGACATTTTGGTCCACGGAAAACTGCTGAGAAAGTGCTTCAGAGTGGATTCTACTGGCCCACTCTCTTTAAGGATGCACATAATTTCTGCAAGCTTTGTGATAAGTGTCAAATGACGGGTCGTATCACACAAAGAGACATGATGCCCCTCACACCCATCTTGGAAGTCGAAATTTTCGACCTCTGGGGCATCGATTTTATGGGACCCTTTCCTCTGTCCTACGGTAACCAATACATTTTGGTAGCCGTAGATTATGTTTCCAAGTGGGCTGAAGCAATTCCAACACGGACGAATGACAACCATGTTGTCATTAAGTTTTTAAGAGAAACATCATCTCTCGCTTTGGAGCCCCCCGTGCGATAATAAGCGATAATGGGAGTCATTTCTGCAATAGGGCTTTTGAAGCTTTAATGCGAAAATACTCTATTACTCACAAATTGTCCACGGCTTATCATCCTCAAACCAACGGGCAAGTTGAAGTCATGAATAGACAGATAAAACTCATTTTGGAGAAAACTGTAGGACAGAACCGTAAGGATTGGTCCATCAAACTCACTGATGCCTTATGGGCATACAGGACCGCTTACAAGACTGTCCTCGGTATGTCTCCATATCGAGTTGTATTTGGGAAACCTTGTCACTTTCCTGTTGAATTAGAACACCGTGCTATGTGGGCTTTAAAGCAGCTGAACTTGGATTTGGATAAAGCCGGTGCTTTAAGGAAGTTGCAGCTATCCGAGCTTGAAGAGTTAAGAAACGAGGTATATGACAATGCTCGGATCACTAAACACAGAACCAAGCTTTTTCACGATAAATCCATTCACCGAAAGATTTTTATCGTAGGACAAAAGGTTCTGTTATACAATTCACGACTCCACCTTTTCCCTGGTAATTGAGAACCAGGTGGTCAGGACCATTCATTGTTCACAAAGTTTTTTCCCACGGTGCAATTGAGATTCTTGACCCGAATAATGGCAACATATTCACTGTGAACGGTCAACGTCTTAAGCCATTCTTTACCACTGATCCCGTGTCACACGAAGTTCATGAATTGGGTCTTTGTGACCCAGTTTATTTGTGACAATTCCATCTGTATAGTTTCCCGTGCATTTTCCTGAATATCATTTTGGGACCACACTTGTAAATAATTTTCTTTTACATTTTTTTTGTAAATAATAAATTATAAAAAAATTAGGGAATTTTGTTTCACATTCCTAGGATTTTCTCTTCCCTAGGATTCCTTTCATTTCCAAACTCCTTTGACCTAGGGTTGTAAATATACCTTTGACCTAGGGATAAATTTGGAAATCCTATTTTTACCTACCCCTATAAATACTCTCCTCACCAACTCTTTCTCCCTCAAACGTAGATTTCCTTTCAGATTGAGAACCTCCTTCAAGATCCGACCTCTGCCACATTTCCCTTCACCAGACTTCTCAGATCTGCCGCAAAAATCCACTTCCAGCCGCAGATCCACCGCACTCCGGCCACCTCTGGCGCCCAGAAAAATTCTGCCTGGCTAATTTCTACTTCCAGTGGCAGATCCAGAGCAACTCTTCCAAATTCTGTCTCGGGTGCCTTCTGCACAACTGTTTTGGATTTCCCCCCACGATCTCCGGGGGTGGTTTGCATTTTCCTATCTCAAATCCTTTGCTTTACATTCCATTAGCATATATGGCACCGAATTTGTATGTGGAAAGGGATTTTTCTATACTTTTGAATGAAAGTAGGGGGTATGGGCACATTTTTGTGGATAGAATACATGCTTGGAATTGGTACTCTTTGGTCTATGATAACAATGAGCAAGATGCATACTATTGCCCAGATCTTGTCACTACCTTTTACAATTCAATTAATCAAGCATCTGTGAATCATGACACGTACCAATTTGTATCTCACATGCCATTCGGTGATATCTTTGTCACCATCCCACTTATTACTGAAATCACTAATGTCCCCAGTCATCCCCACCATACCGACCCCTTGCCGTTGGTAGATTATATGCCCCTCATGGGGGTACGTTGTACAATTCAGGACCGTGAGCTCAAAGCCAACACGACCTTTCGAAATGTTCATTGCATTGGACGTTGGGTTCAACGCAACATTTTTGGGATTGAGCACCAATCTTCTTTTAACAGACCCGTGTTACAGGTAATCCATGATTTAATGACACATAACCACACTGTCTGTTTGAATCGGGCCATCTTCCATGCCATTCTTGACAATTCCTCCCGCACCCGGGGTGCAAAGCATTCCCATGCAATCTTAATCACACGTCTGTGTAAACAATTCATCTCAGACGCTGTCTTTACTACATTTGACCGCATGCTTGCTACTGTAGAGAGACCCACAAGCTCATATAATGGTTGCTTGCACGCACTTTGGACACCTATTGCTCAGCCTGAAAATGAACCTGTGGAGATTGATTCGGAGGAGAGTTTAGAAGAAATTGATGAACCCCAATTTTGGAGGCAGGAACCCCCTACTGATTCACGAGCCTTCATGTCCACCATCTGGAAAGGCATGAAGAAGATTTTCAAGGGTCAAGTCCGGCTTAGGAAGAGGGTAGAGGAGCAATCCTCTCGGCTAGGTAGCATGGAGGCAGCGTTGAGGAGATCACAGTCGGCTGGACCTAGCACCACCGCGGGTCCAAAGCGACAGAGGGAGTAGCTTTCTCCTTTACCTATTTCATGCATCATTTCATATTGCATGCATTGGGGACAATGCATGAGATAGGTATGGGGGGCAGATACTAACATAGGAATTTTCACTTTCTTTTTAGGTTTTTATTTTCTTTTAGATTTTACCTTTCTTTACAGATTTTCTACTTTCTTTTTAGATTTTACTTTTTCTTTTAAAATAAATAAAAATAAAAAAAAGAGAAGAAATTCTTTGATCCATGTTTAAAGAATCAAACTTGAAATTTAGGGATTAAGGAAGCTCTAAATTAAGATTTCTAATTATAAGTTGAAAAGAGGAGTTTTGTTAGATTTTTAGGTTAAGTAATAAAGGATTAGAAAAATTACTAGATTTTAATTCTTTCTTTAGATATAAACATTAAACATATTGAAGGATTAATCAAAGACTTCGTGATTTTATTTACACATAAATATAATAAAAATAAATAAAAATAAAAAATAAAAAAATAAAAAATAAAGATGTACATAAATAATAAATACTTAGCCACTGACTAAGCTGGTTAGCCGTGCCTCAAGAAGCATTGCCAATCACGCCTAAAGGTGGTTAAGTCCTTAAATTCCTTCGTGGCCTTTTTTACTCGAGACCTTAAACCTGAGGAATGTTTCTCATCTGGTGCCCTAAGACCATCTGGTTTGGGAGTCATCGGTTAAAGGCTCGATACAAGGGTAAACTAGAAAGCCTAAGGATGCTAAGGAAATAAATAAACATAAATAAAATAAAAAAAAGAAAAACAAATAATATTATATATATTAGTAAATAAATAAACTTAGTCTAAGAAAGATCCTTCATATTTATAGATGTATATATCTTAGGATTGATGCAAAATCCGGTTTTTGATCTTTTCCCTAAAATCTTAACCTAAGCTGAAAACAAAATTCCAAATAGACACTTATAAGAAGAATGAAAAGTTTAGAGTAACCTGAAACCTATAGATCAAGTTAGAATCTTTAAAACATGGATCAAAAATTTCACTAACCCTTTTATTTTTCTTTATGGATTTTGTGGGTGCAATCTGCTGAAAACCCTCAGGAGACAACACTCCTCCTCTAGGGTAACCTAGAGGTTTAATGGCTTGTTGCACGTGCTCAGTGCAATCGTGTCACCTACGAAAGTGGTGTAATAAATTAGTTAGGATTTTCTTTTCCTTTCTTTTTCTTTCTTTTTCGCTCGAGGACGAGCAAAAGCTAGGTATGGGGTGTGATTGTTATACATATTTGCATATTTTACCACTTCCATACTATGCATATTGTAAATAAAATGTGATTTTAACCCCTTTTCTCTCTATTTTTACAGGTCCACAACTGAAAAGAGAAAAAGTCCATTAATCACTTTAATTAGCAATAATTAAAGAGATTAAATCCTTAAGCCCAAAAGAGCCCAAGATTTGAATTTGGATTCAGTTGAGATCCGCGCGCCAATTGGATCTTCCAGAAGGCCACGTGGATAACCAACTAACAATCAAATCACAACAGAAAATCTGGGCTCAACGGCCCAGATTTTGCCGCCAAAACTGGGATATTCCCGCGTATCTGCGGCGGTTTGGAGGCAGTTGGAGCCCGGATTTTGCGCCAATGGCCAGGGCTCTAGATCCTTCTCATGGATGGCTATAAATAGAGGACCAGGGTCTATGCGAAAGAGCAGAGAAGAGAGAGAGATTAGGATTAAGCTTTATATTTTTGTTAGTTTTTCTCTAGGATTTTTGTAGCTCTCTAGATCTTCTTCCTCCCTAGAAATTTTGTAAGAGAGAGTTTGTAAGAGAGAGAAAGCTTGTGTACATCAAGGAGTGACAACTTGTGAAGTAAGGATTGATCCATTCTCTTCTCTCTACTCTTGCATTTTCTAGTGTACTTGTTTTCTTTACTTGCTTTCTTTATTTTCTTGCAATTTTATTCATGCTTTGCTTTTCTTTTGTAATGGCTTGTAGCTAACTTTTCTACATGTACTAGCTAACCACTAACCTTGCTAACTACTAACTCATGGGTGATTGCTATATTTCATCTTGCAAGTTGTATGGTCTTCTCTTCTCCGATGGGTTACTTTCATTGCTTGGCTAGTTCTTGTTATAATTCCATATGATTCATGTGTGCCTCATTTAGAGCCTTGTCTTTGAACAAGGGCCTTGATGGAACATGGAGATGGATCACCAAACATATGTTATTTGTTGTACAACTTCATTACTTCCATTATTGAATGTTGTATCTTCTTCCTTAGCATCCCTTGTGTGTCGCTCTTTGATTCTATTATTGAAAGTCTATCTTGTAGGCCAATGACATCTATGAGGCTACAAGACAAGTCCAAGAATGATCCCCCATCATCCAAGTGGGAAAGTAATTAGACCAACACGCAAGACAAATCTATGCCGATGAATCAACATGAGGCACGCATTCACTATCACAGAGTTTAGTAAGTCTTTAGCAAGGTAGTAAGGTTAGCTAGTCATGGTTTTCTTCAATCTTAAATCTTTTCAAAGTTTTACTTTCTTTTAGTTGTAATTCCAAAGCCAATCTTGATTTTGATTTCTTTACACTTTCCATCATGAACATATCCATCCATTCTTTCATTTCTTCTTCATTGTTTTATTCTTTATTCTTTTAAAGCAAAGAAGAATCTTCGTTTTCTTTTCTTCACTACCTACCGTAAAGCTTCCATCGCGAGCTCTCCCTGAGAATCGACTCGGTATAGCCCCATGCTATAACGGAGATTGGAAAGGGTACATTAATCATCTTTCATACATTTGTGGAGTGATCTAAGCACTTGAGGTTGTTTCTAAACCTTATCTCTCTTTCATTTGAATATACATTGTGTGCTCATTTATACTTCATAATACGACACCTTTCCCGTTTCAATCACTCGCTTAGGCGGAACTCTGCCGGATTTTAGACTCGCATATTAAGACCGAGTCTTTTTGGAGTTTTACCAGGCGCTTTAGTGACTAAACATTGTTCGCTGATCTAACCCCATCACTTCTTGCTCCGCTTGTTTGTGCGCTTTGTTATAACACTATTTTATCATATATTTATGATTGTGAAGAGTTTGAAAATCCTGATATGAAATAGTCCTGAGATACATTAGATGCTTGTAACTTGTCTGACATCTGATAATCTTAATACTGCATCATTATTGAATACTGACTTGACTCGACAATATAATTTATATCTGACATATACCAGACCCGATATAAACATCTGATATGGTACCATGATTCCAGACTAGAGACAAATATTCTTGATTCACTCCTGATTTGGCACCGTGAATCCTAAACAGATTAAATACAAGATTCACAGATATTGCTTTTACAGGGATATTACTGAATTCCTGATTACAGACTACTGTATTATTGAATCCTGTACACAGACTTGCTTATGATACTCCTGTTATTGCTATGATGTGTGAAACTAAATGCCACGCAGAATGAAGTACCATATCATATGTTTTCATGATGGGGGCTACCTCTTGAATCCTCTAGGGTCACCTCTAGAATCTCAAATCTTCCATGTTACTGTTTTTCCCATAAATTGATATCGTGAAACTCAACTGGAAATAATCCCGAACATCTCTAATAAAGATACAACTTACACTGGGTCGGAGGAAACTAATGGACTTCAACAAGTACGCCTTCATAATGGCTCGACGTTGCAACCACTGGAGAGAACTATCTGAGGCCACATGAGTTCTTATGGAGTGTAATGGCATCCTGATCTGATCCTACTATTCTTGATACTGTTTGCGCCTAGTGGCGTGGGTTGGAGGCCATATCCAACCGTGTGAGGTCGTTGTCCCGGGCATGTACGGGGCCCATTATGAACATGATACCTTAATTTCTCATCAGTTTTCAATAAACAACCTCGGGCTACACCTATGTGGATGTATTGTAAATTGGGACGCTACGACACATATCTAAACATCTGAGTAGGACGAGCCTAATAATAATAACAATAAACTTGTTACTGACTTAACTCATGTACTGATCATGATTCCACAGACATGACTGGACATGATTTTGTTGGCCCAAAGGCCTATCACTCTAGTTTTGATGATAATTAACTCATATAGTTGTAGTACTAATGATCTTTTGTTTATTTAGTCTTAAATATTTGATCAAGATCTTAGTAGGTGTTTAGCTTCAATAAAGAAATCGAAGTCAAGTTTTGAAGCTAGCACGTGTTGATTCAAGAGCTCACGCATCAAGATTGCATCAGGCACTCAAGAGGAGTCTAGCTCATTGGATCAAGGTTTGGACCAAGTCAAGAAGGAGAAGAAGAGAGGATTTTCAAGAAGACTTGTGTCAAGTTTGTAAGTGTCAAGATTTATTTTTAGATAAAATGTAAAGAATAGATTAGTTGGTGGATTGCTTAAGTTCATTTACACACACACACAAAAAAATTTATATGTGTTTTCAAGAATACCATTTTGGTGTTTAAGCTTCAAAGAATATATGTGTTTTATCAAAATTATTTTAGAGCTTATTGTCAAAATCATAGATATTTCATCTCCTATGTGTAGTGGATCATATCCATACACACTAAGCTTCAAAAGTATTTAAAATATCTTGTTTTCGTATTTGGAGAAGTTTTGAAAAAATTATTTTTCAATTTGGAGAATGTTTTTGAAAAATACGATTTTTGTTTAAGGCCAAATTTCTATATCACAAAATAGTGTAGGATCTAAAAATTATGTCAACACAATATTAGAACAAAGATAATTAGTGCTAAATAAAAAAACTTGCAAGAAAAGAAAACAAATCTCAGAAATAATGCAAACGCAAACACAAGAGATTTTATCCTGGTTCGGTCTTCTTGACCTACATCCAGTCCCCAAGCAACCCCGCTTGGGATTTTCCTTATCCTTGATTTTGTACACCCAAAACTAACACCTTGTATACCACTTGACAAATCTCCTTTTCTAAATGTATACAACTCTTCTTACACCAAGAAGACAACAACACCTTGTACAACTTCTCTTCAACCCGAAGATGTTCTTATACAAGCTTTCTCTTTGAGTAATTATAATCAATCCTTTAAGCCTTGAATTTGTATGTGATCGTGAACAAGGACTCTTATAAGTGGACTCTAAGAATTTTTCACTAAAGGATTGAAATTTATGTGAAGAATAGAAAGTTGAAACACTTTTCTAAAAACAGATTTTTGAACAGAGTTTTTAGACAGAAAACTATTGATATGAATTGGTGTTTTAGCCTAGGACAACATCCCTATTTATAGGTGAAATCTATGATCAGTTAGGGTAATTATCAAGACAAATTTGAATATTAAAACGTTAGATAAAACACCAGAATTTAATAACTGTACAATAGTTACAAAGTACTATAAGTCACTAGGGGTTAGGGGTTAGTCGACTAGTATAGGCAAATTTGACTGGGCTAGTCGACTAATAAAGAAAGTAAGTTGACTACATCAAGACTGATACAGATATGCAAGTATTTGAAAACTGCTATTAGTCGACCAGCAGAGAACTACTAGTCGACTATAATATGTATAAATCGACTAATAAAGTTGATAAGTCGACTAATAATCCTATTAGTCTACTAATAAGAAGGGTTAAGTCTACTAATAAGACTATTTTATGTGTGATCAAGGCTTTTAACAAATATCTAAAAAATACACAAAAATAATACAAATTACATTTGTTATCATCAAAATAAGTTCCAATAAATAGTTCAAAATGTTTATAATATGTTTTAATTTTTATTCAAACATGTTTGTATATCAAAGTATATTAATGAACTTATTTTTGTAGAATTTATGAGAATTTATGGGATTTTATTAAAGATAAAAGACACAAGTTTTAATCCCTATACTTAGCTGACCAGGTCTTCTAGCGGTCGACCGGGCCAGAAGTCAGTCGACCGGGCGGTCGACCGATGTGCACAAACGTGCACAGCCCAAGGGCAGGTCAACCGCCAGAGAGCTTTGCTCTCTGAATCTACCCCGGTCGACCGTTAGGTCAAGGCCCAGTTTCAATCGACCGTCCGGTCGAGCAGTTTTCTCAACGTTCAAAAATCCGACCGTTGGTGGTCCACCGGCCGGTCGACCGACAGCAGGGTTTCTTGCTGAGTTTGCTCTAACGGCTATATTTTTTAGGCCTAAAAATTGGGGCTATTTTAGGCAGTTTTCTACAAGATTTGAAGTGGGTTTTCAAGCTAGTTTTTTCTACCTTTCTAAGTGTTTATCTCCACTTGTTTTGAAGCCAATACTTCCATATCAAAAGGAGAGTTTTCAAGAGTGATTTTCAAAAGAGATTTCTTGAGTTTTTCCTCCACTATTCTTTCTAGTTTTTCTCACACATACTTGAGCTTTCCATTGCTATATCAATTCTATAGGAGAGTTGTTGTGAGAGTGATTTTAGGTGATCAAAGTGTTTAGATCACCAAGTGTTCATTCTTGTATTTGAGGAGGCGAACTTGCGGGTTCGTGTTATTTCGAGTTCTTGTGGAAGCTCGGTGTAGAGGTGCGACCTCGGCAAGTTAGTGTGCTTGCGTGTGTTGTTCTTGCGGGAATAAGAGAGGGACTAGTAAGTCTAAGAGTTCCAGTGTGAACTCCTTGAAGGTGTTTAACTGAGTGATCTGATGGGATCGATTCTAGTGGAAATCCTTTATAGTATTGAAGGCGGGGACGTAGAGCAAGGGTGCTCGAGCCTCGAAACAAATCTCCCGTGTTTGCGATTGGTCTCTCTATCTCTCACTTGTGTTTATATCTTGCATGCTTATATTGTTTATCTCTTTTATATGATTGATACATTTGTGCTCCGTTGATATATGCTTGGGATTGTTTGTTCACACTTGTATTCAACCAAGAGAGTCATAGCGGCATCTCAACTCTTATCTAGAAGAATCTTGAGGAGATAGTCCAGAGCCCTTTAAGGGAATTCGGCTACGCTCTTGTGCTATACTTGGGGTGTTTAACTTTATAAATTTTAGTTTGCATAAATAGTTTTAATTCCGCATTAATTCATCATTAGATTAGCTTATCACCTATTCACCCCCTCTAGGTGAACTTCAATTGGTATCAGAGCTTGGTGCTGTTGATTTGGGTCTAACAACCTAGAGTTAAATATCCTCATTTTAGCTAATTACAATATTTGTTCACAAACACATGGATTTCATGACACCTCTCATGTTTGATATTCTTAACATCCAAACTTGAACAGCTAAGATGCCAATATACCTCAAAGCCCTAGGCATTCATGTTTATCTTACTACCATTAGTAAGTATCTTGAGGCTAACTCAAAAGCCATCCATGCTTTAAAGAGTACCCTAAGTGATGAATATTTATCTAGAGTTGCTAATGTTGATTTGGCTTTTGTAGTATGGAACACTATAGTTTCCCTTGGCGAACAAAAGCAATACTATGCGGGAAGTGACTCGGATGATGGAAGTGATGCTTCCAACATATGCTACATGGTCTAAGGGGATAACCCCCTTGAGGTAAACTCTGAATCCGAGCTAGAAGAAGTATTAACATGTCTTATGATGAGTTTGCATCTTTTTGTCAACAACTTCTTGAAAAATATGATTTGCTCAAAAAGAATAACAAAAGATTGAATAATAAATATGAGTCCATTTCAAAAGAAAAGGACTCTTTTCAAAATAAATTTGAAAATATTTCAAAATAAAATGAAGCTTTGGAAAAGGAGAATATTTCCTTGTTTTCTAAATTAAATGATATTTGTGAAGGAAATAATTTTTTGAAACATAAAATCATTTTTGTGAAAAAAGAAAAGGAAATTGCTTTGGAAGAAAATAACTCTTTAAAAAGAAAAATTGTTTCAAAAGAAAAAGAAATATTCCTAAAAAGAAAAGATTGTTGATACTCATTCTTGCTATGCTCTTTATGCTACAATCAATAAAATGAGATTCAAGTTTTAATAAATAGAATAAATTGTTTGAGCTCAACCTTGAGCAATTGTGCATTTAATCATTCTAATTGAAAACTTTGTTTCGAAAGAAACAAACTCCACATGTTCATGCTCATAACTCACGTCATACATATGCATACTATATACATCCTGATCACACTCATTCTCATATGCATGCTAGAGTGTATAAATGTACACATTGCGACCGCGAAGGCCATCATGCAAGATTTGCTTTGATAGATTAAATCATACAAATTTTGCAAATAAAAATATTTGGGCTCCTTAAGATGCTAACCCCGTGGACCCAAAAGAAAATGGGTACCAAAATCCTCACCTTTTGTATTTGATGTAGGTGTGGGCTCTCACAAAACGTGAGAAGTATGGTGCCTTGATGGTGGATGCATGAGCATGATGGACACTACAATTGATGCATCACTATCAAGGAAGTTTGGTGGGAGGACCACCATATTTGGAGACTTAGAGAATAGTGCATATGGTCTGGTAACTATCTCTAAACTCTTATTTTATGTTACATGCTTCTATATAAATATTTCTAGCATATTTTGGCTTTTGTGCTTCATGTGGTGAATACTTGTTTAGATGAATTTTTCATTAAAACTTATGTCTATACTCGTACAAGTAGTGAGAAATATTTTATTCTTAAATGTTTGTACTTTATTGCTCATTTGTACTCATTACATGTACATGTCTAACCTAGTTTTGATGATTCTTTCATTTATACTTGTTTTCCCTATCCTTGTATATGTTTTGCTTCATGTATATGTTATTCTTGTCTAAAACTAATAAATATACATGTATATTCTTGAGTCACTTCCCTTCATGTAAATTACATTATGGACTCGTTTGTATTTAGGATATGTATGTATATTATTAGTTTTGATAGAACATACATATACCTTGAAGTTTGTTTTTAATGAAAAATGAATTTTCATAATTTTCATATGTTTTGATGTTTTTGAGCCTCATTGACTATTTTCATGAATATACTATTCATATGATGCTTGTGCACTCATATTTAATTTGTTTACTCATGACTTTGTTTTCATGAGCTTTTATGAGCTTATAGATTTCGAGTGTCAACTCTTGTGTATTTGGTATGTTTCATGAAATACATATGACATGATTTCATGTTTGAAGGATCTTTAACTAGTTTTTTAAAAATTACTTTAACTAGTTATTTATTCTTTATTTGGTAGTGTTTTTTAATATACAAATTTTAAATCTTATTTTTGAAAACCCCTACCAATGTCCAAGGGCGGATGGATGGGCGACCATGTCTTGTATGCTCAAAATTGATATCTATTTAAACTTGTACATGAACAGGGTGGATAATTATGAGTTATACACATGGACTTCATGAAATTTTTTCCTTGTATACTCATATTTGTTTCTATATATGTATGCTTCAAGTTATCAAATAATATCAATTTCAATTGGTATTTTCTTTTTCATACATATATATATTTTGATTGTACTTGATTTATAATATCCTTACATGTTTAAAGCACAAATTATGTTTATGCTAAGCTTGACTAATTTTTAAATGTTAATTGGTATCTTAACGAGCTTATGCATTATTTTTAATTGGTATTTCAATTGATATCAAAATATAATTCATATTTTACCTTTTAATTGGTATCAAAAATTTATAATATTTCAACTTCAATTGGTTTCAATTGGCATTTTATTTTGTTTCAAAATTTATAATGTTTCAATTTCAATTGATATCTTAATATTGTTTATTTACAAGTGGTACCAAATTTTATTTTAAGAAATTTCAATGTTTTACTTTAAGTATTATCAAAATTTTGTTTAAAAATATTTTGATATGTTTTGCCTATATGCAAGGAGAGCTTAACATCTCTTCTATATATAGATTCATGTTGGGTGTATCATATATGAGGAGCTTAACATCTCTTCTTTATGTGGTACATGTGTATAGGGAGCTTAATATCTCCGCTTATGCATTATATATTATGCTTTATATGAGTTAGGGTTTCGTCATCCCTTCTTCATGTAATGCATGCATGTAGGGGGAGCTAACTTCATGTCTCTCTTCTTCATGAATGTATATCGCATATATATTTTTATAGTTTGATTTGTTTTCACCCCTTTATTGATGATTTGACAAAAAGGGGGAGAAGAATTTATATGCATGTTTGTTTTCTTGTTTATGTATATATGTTTTGTTTATGCAAAAAGGGGAGAAGAATTTTGAGAGTTTATATATGCATGTTTATTTTCTTATTTATGCATATATGTCTTGTTTATACAAAAGGGGAGAAGAATTTGGTGAATTTATGCATGTTTATCTCTTTGTTTATGCACATATATTTGTTTAGTTTTATGCACTTCATTGAATATATTTATGTTTAGTGTTATGCATGAGTTAAGGGGGAGCTTCTATGAAACTTAACTTTAATCCATGCATATATAACTCCATAAGTTTTGTCATCATCAAAAAAGGGGAGATTGTTGGCCCAAAGGTCTATCACTCTAGTTTTGATAATGATTAACTCATGTAGTTATAATAATAATGATCTTGTATTTATTTAGTCTCAGATATTTGATCAAGATCTTAGTAGGTGTTTAGCTTTAATAAAGAATTCGAAGTCAAGTTTTGAAGCTAGCACGTGTTGATTCAAAAGCTCGCGCATCAAGATTGCATCAAGTACTCAAGAGGAGTCGAGCTTATTGGATCAAGGTTTGGATCAAGTCAAGAAGGAGAAGAAGAGAAGATTTTTAAGAAGACTTGTGTCAAGTTTGTAAGTGTCAAGATTTGTTTTTAGAAAAATGTAAAGGATAGATATGTGTTTTAGAAAATACCATTTTGATTTTAAGCTTCAAAATATACATGTATTTTATAAAAACTATTTTAGAGCTTATTGTCAAAAATATAGATATTTCATCTCATATGTGTAGTGGATCATATCCATACACACTAAGCTTCAAAAGTATTTAAAATATCTTGTTTTTGTATTTGGAGAAGTTTTAGAAAAATTATTTTTCAATTTAGAGATTGTTTTTGAAAAATACGGTTTTTATTTAAGGCCAAAATTTCTATATCACAAAAAATAGTTCAAAATGTTTGTAATATGTTTTGATTTTTATTCAAACATATTTGTATATCAAAGTATATTAATGAACTTATTTTTGTAGAATTTATGAGAATTTATGGGATTTTATTAAATATAAAAAGACCAAGTTTTAATCCTTATACTTAGCTGACCAGGTCTTCTGGCGGTCGACTGGGCCGGTCGACCAAGCCAGAAGTCAGTCGACCGGGCGGTCGACCGATGTGCTCAAATGTGCACAGCCAAGGGCCAGTCGACCGACCCGATCGATCGCCAGAGGGCTTTGCTCTCTAGATCTGCCCCGGTGGACTGAGCGGTCGATCGTTAGGTCAAGGCCCAGTTTCGGTCGACTGTCCGGTCGACTATTAGGTCAAGGCCCAGATACAGAGATATAGTAAGCACAAATAAAATACATATATATGTATGAAAAATTAAATACAAATCGAAATTGATATTATTTGAAGCGTAAGCATACATATCTAAAAACATATATGAGTATACAAAAAGAATGTCAATAGTGATACCAATTGAAAAGATCTAATGATACCAATTGAAAACATAATAAGACCAAGTGTATAACTCATACATCCTACCACCCATTTCATACACATGTTTAAAAGGATTTTTAATAATAAGCATACAAGGCATGGTCGCCCAACCAACCGCCCTTAAATGGGTAGGGGTTTTCAAAAATAAGTTTCAAAATATAGTATGTTTGAAAAACTCTACCAAATGAAGAATACGAACTAGTTTAATGAAAAACTTGTAAACTAGTACGAAATCCTTCAAGTAAGGAATAAAACAAGAGTATATTCCATAAAACATGAAAATCACTAAACCAATGTCACTCAAAATCTATATAGCACATATAATACTCATGAAAACAAAATCATGAGAAAACATCAAGTAATATGAGTGTACAAGTTTTGTGAAAGATAAGTCATGGAAATAGGCAATCAAGCTCAATAAGAAATTCCTTAAAACATGAAAGTCATCAAAACTAGAAATCCTTCAAGATATATGTATGATTTGTCTAAACTAGAAGTATACATACATATCCCTAAACACAATTGAGTCCATAATAAAGATTTGCATGAAAGGCAAAAAGATTTAAAGGGGCATACATGTATATCTTAAGTTTTGATAAAATAGGCATATACATGAAGCTAAACATATAAATATGAAAAACATGTACAATATGGGAATACAAGTCAAATGCATGAATCATCAAAACTAGGCTATACTAGTACATCTAATAAGTACAAATGAGCGTTTAAGCACAAACACATAATAATCTATTTGTGGCTCACTAGTTGTACAAGTATATACCTAAGTTTTAATGAAAACTAACATCTAGACATGTAATCAAAACATGAAGCATAGAAATCAAAACAAAAACTCATAAGATCATTATGTAAATGAACATGCATTAGAGCTAGGACATACACATTAGTTAAACTAAAGTGAGAACACAAAATATGGGTCTATATAAACATGGGTGTCTCAAGTACTAATCATGTATATCACAAGTCTAAAAGTCATGTCATTTAACATACTAATCATGAAACATCAAAACATGCTAAAAATGAATAATCTAAATGCATGCAAACATAAATAAGGAGTAATAGATAGTTACCAAAACCATAAGGGCAACTCTCCATGTCTTCAAAACAAGGTAGTCCTCCCACCAAACTTCCCTTGAAAGTGATGCATCCACTATGTCATCTTTAGGCTCGGAACGCATCCACCTCAAAGCACCATAACTCTCACGTCATGTGAGAGCCCAAACCTACATCAAATAGCATAGGGGTGGATTTTGGTACCCACACTCTTTTGAGTCATGAGGGTTAGTTCCTTTCCTGACCCAAACAAATTTAGTTGCTAAATTTGAATCATATATACGATCATAACAAAACTTAGCAAGGTGGCCTTTACGTCCACAATGTGTACATGTGTACACATGAGCATACATAGTGTTGTGTGCATGAACGTGCGAAGCATGTATATGTCGTGTATGGTGTGCATGCATAGAAGGAACTTGTTTCTTTCAAAACATAGATTCCAAACGTGAGTGGTTCAAAGCACAATGGCTCAAACTGGAGCCTAAACATTCAACACTCTTCTTAAGCATAGATATATCATTTTCAATTAAGGAAGAAGAGGTGCATGCAATAGGTGAGCTAGAATGTGAAGCTACACTAGCATGGCAAACATGAGAATCTTAATCATTTTTCAAATAAATGTTTTTTTTGGAAACCAAATCCAAATCCCTTAAAATAGAAGCAATTTTGTTTTTCAAGGATTCATTCTATTTTAAAACAAAATCAAGTTTTGAAGTTAAAGTTTCATTTTTCTTCAAAACATCTTCACAATCATTTTTATTTTTCAAAATTTCATTTTCTTTTAGAGCAAGGTCAAGTTTGGATTTAATTGAATCCCTTTCATTAGAAATCTCCACTTTCTCTTGCAAAATCAAATCTAATTTTGAACACAAATCCTTATTTTCTTTGTTAAGTCCAAAACTCTTCTTTTTCAAAAGATTATATTTTTCAAGCAATTTTTCACAAACAATGGAGAGATCTTCATTCAAAGCATTGGCATCAATATAATCATTACTAGAAGAACTAGCATCATCATCATCTAATTGAGATTCTGAATATACCTCAAGGGAGTCATTCCCTTAGACCATGTAGCATTGTTGCTCGGATTCTCCACATCCTCCGTTTGGATTGGCAATTGAAACTTGGAGGAGGTCAACGTGTTCCACACTGCAAAGGCGAAATCACAGAAACAATAGAAAGATATTCTTTGTTAAGCGTGCTTTGATTGGTCACTAATGTTGCACATTTAGTATCATATTTCCATACTTATTATAGAATAAAATCTGCATTATCCTAATTAAATGTTTAATTTATTTGCAGGCCCATTCCTTAAGGAGATAAATGTAAGATCACCTAGAGGGGGGGTGAATAGGTGATGGCTAATCTAAAGGTCACTTATGAAAATAAAATGCGGAATTAAAACTAAGTTGACCAAATTAAACTTCTTTTAATTGAACACTTATGTATAACACAAGAGTGTTGCCGAATTCCCCTTGCGAGGCTCTGGACAAACTCCTCTAGATTCCCCTTGAATGGGTTGAGGTGCCGCGTTGGCTCTCTTGGTTGAATACTAGTGTTAATAACAATCCCAAGCAAGTATAGCAATTATGAGCACAAAGGTATATCATGCATATAAGAGATAAAGACTATAAAGTAATGCAAGATATAAGTGAGACAAAAAGAGTAAGAAAGCAAGAGTGAGCAATCGCAAACACAAAGGGTTTGTTTCGAGGTTCGAGCACACTTGCTCTACATCCCCGCCTTCGACACACGAAGGATTTCCACTATGCACGATCCAACCGGATCTCTCCTTGGTGCCGCAACACCTACAAGCCCTCGGACTCCCAAAGTCCCTTACACACCATAAGCCCACCGGCTCGTCGAGGCCGCACCTCGTACAACAAGTCCGCACCCGAACTCAAAACACCGCGAGCACACTTGTCCGCTTCCTCAAATACAAAGAAAGATCTTGGTGATCTAAACACTTGATCACCTAACAAAATTCTCACTACAACACTCCTATAGGATAGATATAACTATGGATGCTCAAGTGTAGTGTGAGAAATCAAGGAAAGAACTTTGATGGAAAACTTAAGAAATCACAATAAACACTCTCTTGATAAAATCCCTTTTGATAGGAAATATTGGCACTCTTTTTTGTGGAGAAAACTCTGCTAAAAGAATGGAAATAACTGGACAAAAGCTCTCCTCAAATCTTAGCTTCAAACAATGACAAAACCCCCTTTTATAGAGGCCAGAAAAATCTGACCGTTGGGCTCTGTCAGAGCTGCCGGTCGACCGGTCCGGTCGACCGCCAACGGTCTAGAATCCGACCGTTGGAGCCTCCGGTCGACCGGCCGGTCGACCGCGCACCTGGAACAGAGAAATACTTCTCTGTCGGTCGACCGGTGCGGTCGATCGGAATTTCCAGAGAGCAGACTCTCTGAAGCGGTCGACCGGCACGGTCGACCGTTCTCCAGTGCACACAGGCGTGCACGTCTGTGCACGTCCGGTCGACCGACCCGGTCGACCGGCCACTGTCAGTTCTGAAAAATCAGAACTGCCAGAACCAGAAAATTTGGGATTAAAGATTGGTCTTTTTGGCTTAATAAAAAATCCCATAAATACTTAGAATTTCTACAAAAAATAGTTTTATAATATAGAAACATGCTTGCACAAAATCAAGGCATGTTATTAAAGATTTGACTATTTTTGTAACTTGGAAATATAGGCTCATAAATAAAAACTGTTTTTCTAAAACAACATGTTTTTCCAAATTTTCATCAAATACAAAAACAAGATATACTTTAAAGCATAGTGTGTATGGATATGATCCACTACACAATCAAGATGAAATATCTAGTTTTTGACATAAAGCACTAAACTTGGTTTTGAAATATCAACATGTTTTTCCAAACTTTCATCAAATACAAAAACAAGATATACTTTAAAGCATAGTGTGTATGGATATGATCCACTACACAATCAAGATGAAATATCTAGTTTTTGACATAAAGCACTAAACATGGTTTTGGATATAAGAAATGTAAACTTGAAATACCAAGAACCAAATAGAATTTTGTCACAATGAAAATCTTTTCTTAACAAGAAAATCTTTTATGAAATGAAATTTTTATCATGAAAACAATTCTATCAAGAGTGTGTGTGTGATATGACTTGAGCAATCCACCAACTATTCTA
Organism: Agave tequilana; assembly: GCA_038442645.1. Taxonomy (NCBI): domain Eukaryota; kingdom Viridiplantae; phylum Streptophyta; class Magnoliopsida; order Asparagales; family Asparagaceae; genus Agave; species Agave tequilana. The sequence goes on from JAVJIF010004541.1 coordinate 241,950, forward strand.
TCCTTTACATTTTTATCTAAAACAAATAAAAATCTTAAACCTAGACACAAGTCTTCAACTTCTTGAAGTCTTCCCTTGAAGGCTTCTCATCTTCTTGACTTGGTCCAAGCTTGATCCAAAGCTCCTTGGATCACCCCGTGCTAGCTCCAAATCTTGACATTTAATCCTTTGTTGAGCTTTGCACCTACTAAGATCTTGAAAAAGAATCTGTCACTAATTAAACAAGATCATTAGCAAATATAACTACATGAGTTGATCATCATCAAAACTAGAGTGATAGGCCTTTGGGCCAACAATCTCCCCCTTTTTGATGATGACAAAACTCATGAAGTTATATATGCATGGATTAAAGTAAAGCTTCAAAGAAGCTCCCCCTTAACTCATGCATCACTAGAAATAAATAGATATGACATTAAAGCACATAAATATGTATGCAAATGAATGCACAAATCTTTTTCTCAAACTTTTATCTTATTATATTATTGCTATGCATGAGTAAAAGCACAAGTATAAAAACACAAAATCATACAAAATCATCTCAAAATCTTTCTCTCCCTTAAGTAAGGAACAAATACTTCTCCCCCTCAAGGAAATCATGCATATAACTCAAAATACTTCTCCCCTTTTTGTCAATCATCAACAAAGGGTTCAAAGTTCAAATCATCAAACACATTTTCTCCCCCTTTTTGTCAAAAATAAGGAAATCAAGGAGGGTAAAATCAAATCAATCAATAAGATTTATATGCGATATACATTCATGAAGAGGAAGACGCTAAGTTAACTTCCCTACACATATGCATTACATGAAGAAAGGATGACAAGCCCTAACTCACATAACACATATTATGTAATGCATAAGAGGAGATGTGAAGCTCCCTCTACACACGTATATCATATAAAGAAGAGTTGTCAAGCTCCTCAATTTATAATATACTCAACATGAATCCATATGTGAGAGAGATGTTAAGCTCTCCTTGCATATAGGAAATACAAATCAAAAATTTTGAATATTTCTTTAACAAGACAAAATTTTGAACTTTTCTTATGAAAACAAAATTTGAACTTTTCTCAATAAAACAAATTTTGAACCAATCATAATTTGTAATTTTGATACCAATAGAAAATAGCACTTGAAGATGTGTGATATCAAGTTATCATTGCAAAATCTTTTAATGTTTCAAACATATTGATATCAATTGTAATTATATAGCAAATTTGAAGTTGAAGCATATTGATACCAAATGAAAGATCTAAAATAAAATCTTTTTATTTTTCATAAGCTTATGCATAGTTAATATAAGGTGAGAACTTAGCATAAACTTTTTGTGCTTTTAAGCATGTAAATCAATTGTAAAGCAGGCACAAGAAAATCATATATATGTATGTGAATAGATAAGACCAATTTGAAAATTAGGGCATACATATATAGGAACCAAAATGTGAGTAATATACCAATTATAAAATTAACACTGTAAATCATGTATATACTCATAACCAAAAATTGGTAGGTTTAAAAGATAGTTATGTTTAAGCACTACCAAATTTGAAGAATAAATAACTAGTTATAAATAATTTTGAAAAACTAGTTAAAGATCCTTCAAAAACATGAAATCATATGTTATTCATGAATTATACTAAATACATACAAGTTTAAGCACTCATAGTCCATAAAGCTCAAAGATTATCTTTTATCATAAAAGATGAGTGTTCAAAGGTTATGTAAATGGTATTTTCATGAAAATAGAAAATGAAGCATGAATCTCATGAAAATCTTATTTTTCATCTTAAAACAAATCATATTTTTTCATAAAGCATTGCTAAATACATAAAGATTTAATCACTCATGGTCTATAAAGCTCAAAATATTTTGTATCATAAAGATGAGTGTTCAAAAGATCATGTAAATAGCATTCTTATGAAAATAGTCATTCAAGCTCAAAAAGATCATAAATCACATTTTGTTTTACACATGTTTTAATCTTTAATACAAATCAAAAACATGAAAAATCATTTTTTTTTATTATTTATTTAAAATACTAATCTTCATGGTATATGTATGATTTATCCAATTCTAACAATATGCATACATATCCCAAATATGAAAAGAGCCCAATATATATTGCATGAAGGCAAATGACTCAAGGGGTATACATGTATATTTTTTAGATTTGAATTAAACACAAATATACATGAAGTAAGATCAAAGATAGGCACAACAAGTATAAATGTCCGAATCATCAAAACTAGCCTATACACATGCATATAGTGGATACAAATGAGCATGAAGTTCAAATATATATGAGTCAATTGTAGTTCACTATTCATATATGTATAAATGCAAGTTTTGACACATTCTACATTTAAGCATGTAAATGCCACATGAAGCACCAAAAAAAATATGAACATGCTACATGAAATTAAAAGCATGTGCATAAATGAAATGGGAGTTTAGAAATCGTTACCAACTCCAAAGCTCCTAGCATGGTGGTTGACCCACCAAATTCCTTGATAGCGGTGCTCCAAGTATGTGTCATTTTAGTTCAAATGCACTCACCATCAAGGCACCAAATCTCTCACGTTTTGAGAGATTCCTCACCTACATCAAATACACAAGGTGGGGATTTTGGTACCCATATTTTCTTGGGTCCTATGGGGTTAGTCTTGTAAGGAACCCAAGCATTTTTATTTTTATCAAAAATAAGAACATTTAACCTTTCATAACAAAATTTTGCTAAATGGCCTTTGCGGCCACAATGTGTACATATGTACACCTTAGCATACTTATGATTGGGAGTGTGAGCATGATGTGCATCATAAGCATGTGCATGATGTGAATGTGCATGAGTATGAGGAACTTGTTTCTTTTGAAACAAGGATTCCAATCTAGTATGATTGAATGCACATGAGCTCAAATTAGAGCTCAAATTATCAATTTTATTTTTCAAATTTTTAATCTCATTTTGATCAATGTGTGCATGAGAAGCATGATGAGATATATGAACAATTTTCTTTTTCTTTTTACAAACATTTTCCTTTTCTTTTTCACACATTTTTCTTTTTAAAGATTTATTTTCTTGAAAAACAACTTCTTTTTGTTTTTCCACCAAATCAATCTTATTTTTCAAAATAGTGTTCCCTTCACATAAATCATTCAATTTTGTAAGCAAGGAAACATTCTCATTTTTTAAATCTTTGTTTTCTTTTTCTAAGCATGCCATTTTATTTTCTAATGAATCTTTTTCATTAATCATGGCATCAAAATTCTTTTTCAAATTGTTGTTGTCCTTTTCTAAACATGCAATGTTAGATTTAAAAGAATCTTGTTCTATATGCATGCAAGCAATTTCCTTTTTCAAATTTTTATTATTCTTTTTAATCATGTCATATTTCTCAAGCAATAATTGGCAAAATGTATTAAGCTCGTCATATGACATATTAACATCCTCATCCTCAGATTCGGTAGTTACCTCAAGGGGGTTATCCCCTTGGACCATGTAGCACACGTTGGAGATGTCGCTTCCAACGTCCGAATCGCTCTCCGCATAGTATTGATCTTTCTCGCCAAGGGAGATGAGGGTGTTCCATACTACAAAAGCCGAGTCAAGATTAGTCATCTTAGACAAATAATCATTATCTAAGCTAGATACTAAAGCATGTAGGGCTTTTGCATTAGCCTCAATGTTCTTACCATTTAAGCAATATTCTTTATTAGTAGTGGCAAGATATACATGAAGGCCAAGTCCTTTGAGGAACAAAGACATCTTAACCTTCCAAATTTGGATGTTAAGAATGTCAAAGGTGGGTGGTGACATGAAGTCCATGGTGTGTGTACAAAATATTGTGATTAGCCTAAAAATGAGGATCTTTTACTCTAGGTTGTTAGACCCAATATCAAGAGCACTTGGCTCTGATACCAATTGTAAGATCACCTAGAGGGGGGGGTGAATAGGTGATGGCTAATCTAAAGGTCACTTATGAAAATAAAATGCGGAATTAAAACTAAGTTGACCAAATTAAACTTCTTTTAATTGAACACTTATGTATAACACAAGAGTGTTGCCGAATTCCCCTTGCGAGGCTCTGGACAAACTCCTCTAGATTCCCCTTGAATGGGTTGAGGTGCCGCGTTGGCTCTCTTGGTTGAATACTAGTGTTAATAACAATCCCAAGCAAGTATAGCAATTATGAGCACAAAGGTATATCATGCATATAAGAGATAAAGACTATAAAGTAATGCAAGATATAAGTGAGACAAAAAGAGTAAGAGAGCAAGAGTGAGCAATCGCAAACACAAAGGGTTTGTTTCGAGGTTCGAGCACACTTGCTCTACATCCCCGCCTTCGACACACGAAGGATTTCCACTATGCACGATCCAACCGGATCTCTCCTTGGTGCCGCAACACCTACAAGCCCTCGGACTCCCAAAGTCCCTTACACACCACAAGCCCACCGGCTCGTCGAGGCCGCACCTCGTACAACAAGTCCGCACCCGAACTCAAAACACCGCGAGCACACTTGCCCGCTTCCTCAAATACAAAGAAAGATCTTGGTGATCTAAACACTTGATCACCTAACAAAATTCTCACTACAACACTCCTATAGGATAGATATAACTATGGATGCTCAAGTGTAGTGTGAGAAATCAAGGAAAGAACTTTGATGGAAAACTTAAGAAATCACAATAAACACTCTCTTGATAAAATCCCTTTTGATAGGAAATATTGGCACTCTATTTTGTGGAGAAAACTCTGCTAAAAGAATGGAAATAACTGGACAAAAGCTCTCCTCAAATCTTAGCTTCAAACAATGACAAAACCCCCTTTTATAGAGGCCAGAGAAATCTGACCGTTGGGTTCTGTCAGAGCTGCCGGTCGACGGTCCGGTCGACCGCCAACGGTCTAGAATCCGACCGTTGGAGCCTCCGGTCGACCGGCCCGGTCGACCGCGCCCTGGAACAGAGAATTACTTCTCTGTCGGTCGACCGGTGCGGTCGACCGGAATTTCCAGAGAGCAGACTCTCTGAAGCGGTCGACCGGCACGGTCGACCGTTCTCCAGTGCACACAGGCGTGCACGTCTGTGCACGCCCGGTCGACCGACCTGGTCGACCGGCCACTGTCAATTCTGAAAAATCAGAACTGCCAGAACCAGAAAATTTGGGATTAAAGATTGGTCTTTTTGGCTTAATAAAAAATCCCATAAATACTTAGAATTTCTACAAAAAATAGTTTTATAATATAGAAACATGCTTGCACAAAATCAAGGCATGTTATTAAAGATTTGACTATTTTTGTAACTTGGAAATATAGGCTCATAAATAAAAACTGTTTTTCTAAAACAACATGTTTTTCCAAATTTTCATCAAATACAAAAACAAGATATACTTTAAAGCATAGTGTGTATGGATATGATCCACTACACAATCAAGATGAAATATCTAGTTTTTGACATAAAGCACTAAACTTGGTTTTGAAATATCAACATGTTTTTCCAAACTTTCATCAAATACAAAAACAAGATATACCTTAAAGCATAGTGTGTATGGATATGATCCACTACACAATCAAGATGAAATATCTAATTTTTGACATAAAGCACTAAACATGGTTTTGGATATAAGAAATGTAAACTTGAAATACCAAGAACCAAATAGAATTTTGTCACAATGAAAATCTTTTCTTAACAAGAAAATCTTTTATGAAATGAAATTTTTATCATGAAAACATTCTATCAAGAGTGTGTGTGTGATATGACTTGAGCAATCCACCAACTATTCTATCCTTTACATTTTTATCTAAAACAAATAAAAATCTTATACCTAGACACAAGTCTTCAACTTCTTGAAGTCTTCCCTTGAAGGCTTCTCATCTTCTTGACTTGGTCCAAGCTTGATCCAAAGCTCCTTGGATCACCCCGTGCTAGCTCCAAATCTTGACATTTAATCCTTTGTTGAGCTTTGCACCTACTAAGATCTTGATAAAGAATCTGTCACTAATTAAATAAGATCATTAGCAAATATAACTACATGAGTTGATCATCATCAAAACTAGAGTGATAGGCCTTTGGGCCAACAATAAAGAGAAATGAGCCCAAAAGCCCACCAAAATTCTGAATTAAATTAGAATTAATTCGAACTCAGTGAATCAGGGAAAAATCAAGAGGTTGAAAACCGGTTAAGAAGAATCCTCTCAGAATCGATCGGTTGAAGCAAAGATCAACGGCCATTTCTTCAAAATCTCGGACCTAAACTGCAAATCCAACCCAAGATAAAGACAGAATGAGATGCCGGGAAGACCCACCAACAGGGTGTGGCCACCTGGCCACACCCTGGCTGTGGAAACGCGGCCAAAGCCGCGTTTCCGCGGCTTGGTTAGAGAATTAGGGGGAGCGTTTGCTCCCCCTATCTTTATCGTCTCCTGTAGGTTGGGTTTTTGCCTATAAAAGGGCAGGATTTGCACTGAAAATAGGACGACCATGCAGAGATAGGATTTAGTCCAGTTTTCATTCTTTGTAGTTTAGATTTTTCTTTTCTTTTTATGTAATTTTAATTTGTATGTAAACTTAGGTTAGATGAAGATTCATGTAAGTAAGAGAGAGAGGCTTATGTTGAGAGTGACACCGATGTACCCTCCTCCTTTCTTCCATTGTTTCTGCAAGCAATAAAGGTAAATACTTTTTTATGTTCGTCTCTTTACTTTTGTTTTCTTTTTCCTTCTCCTCTTTCTACTTCACCTCTTTTGGTTTTGATGAGAATGCAAGTGAATCCAGAAGCATAAGTATAACAACGTTTTTGTGAGTGCCAACGATACTTCATGAAGATGTTCTCCTCCTCAAGATCCGTATCACTTCATTCTTACTCGGCTTGATGATATAATGCGAATGGGGACTGAGCTCGATCCTATGACTTATGCGTTGAACGCCTCCAAAGTAAGGTAGAACATGCAAGGGTTCCAGGTAAGTCATCAACCAAACTAGGTAAGTACTTTTTTAATCTTCTTTCTTTTCTTTTATTTCTTAGTCTAGATCACCAACACAATTTCTTTCATCACTCCTTTTCCATTTCCTTGTAAATAATCATTCTGGTTTTCTCCACCTTCCATTCTACCGCTTTCTTTTTAACTTTAACCTAACTCTACTCTTTTTCACTTTCATTTCTTAAAATAAAGAAGAACCTTCGTTTTTCTTCATAAAGATTTCAATTAAAAAACCTTGAACGCTTCTATCGCTAACCCTCCTTGTGGATCACGACCCGCATAGCCACTTGCTATAGCGGTAAGAATTGAGCACTTGTACATCTCTATGTTGAAGTTCTGAAATTTCGTATTTTTGTGCAGGTTGAAGCTACAATCAAATTTTGGCGCCGTTGCCGGGGAGGATAATGTTTTTATTGAAATCTGGTTTTTATTGAATTTTTAGAACTAAAACGAATTTTTCTTCTCTGTTGCAGGTTATAGGGCAAGAAAAGCAGGAAAGAAAGATTGCAGTGACATATAAGTGGTCTTGGGCCTCTGTTCCAGAAAACAGAGACCAAGTACCCTCTGAATTGCCGCGGTTGCTCGGCTTTAGCCGCGTTTCCGCGACAAGGAAGAGTTCACTACTAACTGGCTTTTTGCAGGGCTGCTTGCTTGGCAAAATTCTAGTTTTCTGCAAACTTTATTTCTTATATGCCATCACATAAGCCTGCTAATAAACCAACTACAAAACATTTGTTGAAAAGTTAAAAAATTGATTAGACGTTTGCATTTTAGGCACGTGTCTTTTCAATTCATTTACTTTACTGTTGAAGAGTGCTGGAGCAAGGTACGTTCGCATTGCATTTAGAATAGGACTCATCTCGTGGTTGATTTACATCACTTTGAGTGAATCTTGTTTACATATCTTGTACACTTGCACAAACTGATCTTAAGGGCACCACCCCATAACAAGATAAGGTGGGGATTTAATCACCCTCCTTAGCCCAAAAATCAGATTCCAAGCACTGACTAACCCGAGCCTAATTAAAAATGAGTAGACGTTGGCCCTAGGGACATCTCGGACTCAATTAGGAGATTATCCTAAGGGGGAAAGATGCTAGAAATTGACTCCTGCCAAATCAGTGTCTAGGAAAGGGATTAAGGGCCGAAAGCCTGAAGATTGGTGGTTATTTAATTAAGGAACATATTTGATGGAAAACCTCCCACCAATCTTGCCCTGACCTGGCTGATTAGCTTGTGGTCAAAATCTGCATTATACCTCCCATGGACAGTCTAACCAGTTAGGAGTCGTCTAGGTCATAGGTCTACCCTAACTTAGTTTAGAATTTTTTCTTTTTATTTGTTTGTCTTTTTTCTGTGTTTGTATTCTATTGTGTGATATGGCTTATAACAACAATTTTTCAACTTCAATAATAATCCATATTACACACCGACTTCATTTTCGGATATTACCAACCCGGCATATCATAACCAACTTAGTGTGCCGGATTGGTCTTATCCAAATCAATATAACCCATGCCCCTAATCTTATAACCATAGTTTCCATAATAATTTTAACTCTTCATAGAATCAATAGGGATTCACCTCCCCCGAGTCAAATTTTCAACCAACTTGTCCTCCTTCTCCACCTTGTCCACAATATTTCCAAGATTCATACTCAGTTCCACCAGTCCAAAATAGAAAGCCATCAATTTTGGAAATGAGTATGCGTGAGTCCAAACAAAATCACAAAATCTGTTGGACTCACTATTTCACCACCAATTCTAAAATAACACTTCATCTTTTCAACAAGACTATGAACCCATCAACTATGAAAAGATGCTTGAAGCCATGACTCAGGCTCAAAACGCTCGTAATCATGACATAGATATGATGGTCCAATCTCTACTTCCCACCGTTTGACCAGTTCTGATGTCACTAACCATTCTGTTAGAGCCGAAAAGTCATGTTGCTTTGAAAATCAAGGTTCCATTTCAGAACAATCAATTGAACTTGCCCAAACTCCAAATTTTGAAAATAATATTGACAGTTTGGCAAGTTATACCTTACCTGAAATTGAACTTGAGAATGATTATGATCATGAACCTCAACTTAGTGATTCAATTCTACTTCCTGATTCAATAATGACTCCGGTGTTTTCACCTGATTTCAATCTTTTTTCCGAGTCAACATTGGATCCTGTG